>JAOSBM010000003.1:18668773-18682487 GCA_027568955.1 Erythroxylum tenue
AAGGTCTTCTTCGGCTAATGGGCTATGGAGAGCTTGGACCGGGCTTGGGCTCGACATCCTTGATGAATAGATCGATCAGCCCACGGGTCATTATGACCGAGTCCAGGCTCAACATGGCCAACCCGACCAGTGTGAATCTTCTAACCTCTCCTCTCTTGTCTTGATTGAACCTTTGAGCTAAAGCAATAAAGGATATAAAAAGATACTTTATTAACTAATGTTTTTTATAAGTTTTTGTATGGTGGAGTACCAACTAGGATGCTAATAAACTCCTGAGCTTGAAATTAAAATGGGGCACATCCCTATTCTTAGAAAGAATCCTGATAAAAGTTGCGAGTTTCATTAGTTTGAGATTCAGCCAATATAGTTTTAAAAAATATTTAAGTTTAAGTTGAAAATTAGTGCAAACTCTAGGGACCAAAATGTAAAATTTTCTAGGACCTCGTTATAATACCTAATCCAGCCTCAGTCGACTTTTGAGTTAGCATAGGTGTGGAGGGAGGTTGACTAGACAAAATTCCTAATAGCTAAGAGACATGCAAAGTGGGAAGATAGTTTTTAAATCCAAACTTTTAAAAATATTTAGGATACAAGACTTCTCGTTTTGTAAGATTTGGTGAAGGTTAGATTATATGCAACCTTTTTTTTAATATTTTTACAAAAAAGCTATTTGAAAGTTACAAAAGAACAACTTCATCGGTTAGTCCAATGCTTTCACACTAAGTTAGTAGTGACATCTTATATTTATTTATCTCTTGCTTTTGTTTCACCTAACCTATGAGCTGCTTACTCTTTTTTTTTTCTTCTATTGATTATTTAAGTTGATGCATTTTAGAGGCCTCGCTCTCCCAAATATTCTCCGATTTGACCCAGTCAACTACGGAATTCTCACCTTCACTTCATTTAATTCGGCTCCTTTTTCATATTTGCAGTAATATTTTCAACTCCAGCCGGGCCGGGGTTATTGACTGGAGTAAGACAATGTTTAAATGACAACTAAAAGTGAATAACTCGATTTTCAAGATAAATTACAAAACATCATAAAACTATAGTACGTTTGGACTCCTTATATCTTATCAACTTAATTAATATTTTAAGGTCATAGTTGAAGGTGAGAGAGAATGTATTGAATTGGATAAATAATCCCAAGCTTTGGTTTTATAAATATTAGTAGATTGTACGTACCATCAGTTCTGGAATGGAACGCGTGCCAAATGGGAATAATTTAATCACCACACAACGTGTAATTATTTCTTTTTTCCCTACATTTATTTTGTATTATTTCAATTGCTTATATTTGTGGGCTTATAAATACGAAGAATATGGATGATCATGAGTTGGAGGTCAACTAACATCTTAGTCACACCCAGCTCAGCTGTTCATCAACCTAGCAGTCCTTTTTATTTATTACGCCCAATTGGATTCGAATGCTCAATAAAAACAACACGTTATTAGGTACAGTACAATGAAATTCAAAATATAAATTGGTACACAGGCAATTAAAATACTAGCACATATTGCCTTGGTCAGGTCATACAAGGTTTTTTTGACCACTCACCTACCCCCACCTCTCTTTCTTTTAAGTTTCAATCGGAATCCAAGTCATCTACTTCCCAAATATATTTCCTTTTCCTAGTAATTATAATTCCTCCACTCCTTTTATGTTAATTTAATTGAATTAGAAGATAAATCATCATATGAGGACCGGACCCGACCCGACTTGAGATTTGCACTTGCAAACAAATTTCTTGGCATTTTGTTTAATTCTTATGCATTTGGTTTGGGGTACAAGTACAACATCTTACGGATTGCAATTACAGTAGCTGGTCAGACCACGTGACTTTCTGCCCTTCCCACGTGACTTTCTTTTAGCCATATCCTGCCCTTCCCACGTTCCAAAAGAATCTATTTTAACCTTTTGGGAGAAGCATTTCTTTGTATTTTCAGATTCTTCCTAAAGTTTTGGAGTGAACTTTTAACAAAAAGGAAGGCAAACGTACTGTATATTCCTTTTAAAAACACCCAATAATATAACACATATTTTTATATTTACATATTATTCAAACGGAAAGCCAAGGTAATGTCAAATATGTATGTATATCTAAAGGAATTATTGTGTGAGCTAACTGATACTTATAAATGATATGAAACAGGTTAATGTAATACAACTACCCCACCCACGCCACAACTCATGCTTTTTTCTTCCTCTCTATATATATATTTTTATTTCCAACTCCACCGAAACCGATAAAACAAGTTACCAGTGGAAAATCTCATAACCGGTCAGAAGCCCAGACAAGAGCAAACTGACCATCTCAGACCATCAAATCCATACTTCTCTCACCGGCTACTCCCGGTCCTTACCCAAAGTGTCCGTATTCTCTCCCACTATAAATACCTGCTTTTAAGTTCCAGCCTCTTTTTTCTTCTCCTCTTTCTCTTTTTTCTCCGTTTGCCGGCGACCTCGTCCTTTCGCTTCCCGCCGGCGAATCTGACTCAACTCTTCCCTCACCCTCTCTCTCTAATTGACTACTTGGTAAGGCTAACTCTTCTCTGACTCCCTCTATCGCGCGCTCTGTGTAGTTGTTTTCAAAGCTGTTTCTTTTAAGCCTTAGATCTGGACATTTTCTCATTCTTTACCTAAATTTCATTCCGTTTCTTGTTGAAAATGGCAATTTTGATTGTGTTATGCGTCTTCCTTTTATCATTTTGTTTGTGTATTTGGAAATGGTACTGGATCTTGATCTAATGATGTTTCATTTTGTTTATTTTTGACATGTTATTGTTCACCGTTAGTAATTGCCTGGATTACCTTTTTCCTTTCCAAGTTGTGAATAGTGATTGATTTGTTTAACAACTTCCTACTTTTGTTTTATTTTGTCCTTTTCCTTTCTCAATAAACTACAAATATGAGGTTTATGTCCTTTTACGTTGTCTATCCCTGAAAAGTTGGACATATGCCAGAGAAACTGGGCAAGTGTAGAATGCGTCTAATTGAGAATTGTGTACGCGCGTGTGTGTGCGTGCTAAATGACCATCTTCGGTGGGCTTATTATGTTTGTAGTTACTATTTGTTTCATCATACAATCCTAACGCCTTATATCTTTTCATTGGCTAGAAAAACAAGCTATCGTGAGTATATTTGAAAGCAAATTTCAAAGAGGAGACAATACAAATGGATGGACTTAGGAATGTGAGCTCAACATGCTCTATCTCAGATATGGATGATTTTGATCTCTCTCGTCTGCTTGACAAGCCAAGGCTGAATATAGAGAGGAAGAGGTCATTTGATGAAAGATCTCTTAGTGAACTCTCAATTGGGCTCTCAAGGGTAGGAATCGACAACTATGAGAGCTCATATTCACCTGGGTACAGGTCAGGGTTAGATACACCAGCATCATCTGCTCGCAACTCTTTTGAGCCTCACCCAATGGTGGCTGACGCCTGGGAGGCGCTGCGAAAGTCTATGGTGTACTTTAGAGCTCAACCAGTTGGCACCATTGCAGCCTTTGATCATGCCTCTGAGGAGGTCTTAAACTATGATCAGGTAATCCCTTCTGAACTAATTCCTCACCCTTGTCATGGTTTTATTAATCTTCTGCACGGTGATGGTAGCTTTAAGCTTAGAACATCTCTTTGATGGTTTAGTTTCAGTTTTACTGTAAGGATGTTACTTAAAAGCCTTTATTTGCTTGTTTCTATTTGTAAACCTGTGCCTTGTATTCCTATTGAAAATTCAGAACCAAACAAGTAATAGAGCTGGAGTGCAATGTGGATCATTCTGTAAACGTTATCTGCTAACTGCTTCTAATGGTGCCACTTTAGAGTTTGCTGTTAACTGTCATTTAGAAACTCATGATAGGACTTCTGGGAAATGGTATCCACGAAACTGCACCTAGTTTTGGGTACAAATTGGAGCAAGTCAAAGGATAGTTTTTAGTTTTTTTCAGGTAAAGCTTAGACAAGATTCTTTGTGTTTGTGTTGTTAGTCATCTATTCTTTGCTTTTCCCCCACTTCCTGTAGGTTTTTGTACGTGATTTTGTGCCCAGTGCCCTGGCTTTTCTGATGAATGGTGAACCCGAGATAGTTAAGAACTTCCTGCTGAAGACACTTCATCTTCAAGGGTGGGAGAAAAGAATAGATCGGTTCAAACTTGGGGAAGGGGCAATGCCAGCTAGCTTTAAAGTTCTACATGATCCTGTTCGGAAAACAGATACGCTTATTGCAGATTTTGGTGAGACTGCAATTGGAAGAGTTGCCCCAGTCGACTCTGGTTTTTGGTGGATCATTCTGCTTCGTGCTTATACAAAGTCTACTGGGGATTTATCTTTGGCCGAGACCTCAGAATGTCAAAAGGGAATGAGACTTATATTGACTCTCTGCTTGTCAGAGGGGTTTGATACGTTTCCTACTCTTCTTTGTGCTGATGGATGCTCAATGATTGATCGCAGAATGGTGAGCACCCATGGTTTTACAATCTCTCTCTCTCTATTTCTCATGTACTCACATTATATATGTGTTTTGATTAGTTTGGCTATTGCTTCCTAGCCATTCCTAACAATGGTTTAATGCTTTCATGGAGCTCAATGCATCTATTGCTTAAGAGATGGACAAGCATTATCTAACAGTTATAAATTGTTATCTGCAATAGCATCATCAGAAATATTCTATGCTAAAAATTTCATTCTTAAGCTTTTGCTTAATAGTTTCTTAAAAATTTTGTGTAGCCTACTTGAATTATGGGGTGATTCTGGTAGTCATAAACATGGTAATCAATGAACTAACTATTGACAGGCTCCATGAAATAATTGCTTTTTGGAGTCTAAAATCTGGTAGACATCCAGCTGAAGGCATTTGCTGTTTGACTTAATTTCGTACCTTGGAACTGCTAATCTTAGAACTTTAAATACCGTTTATGTTATCTTTTCTGTTTGTATTGTATTGTTTTTTCTTTCACTAAATGGTTTGATGCATGAACACTAGATGCTGTTATTGGTTCTTGTTTGGTTTTGTACAAGAGCAATTCTTGGGAGTTGATAATTCGATTTTGTGTTAATTTTATCATTCAATTCGTTTTTAGCTTTTAAAATTCTACTGAAGTGGATTACTGTGTGTCTAGTGGGGAATTCAGGAACCACATTTTGTTTTATTCATGCTGCTCTACTAATGTTTTTGAGCTTCTATGTTTTCTCTTTATTCATTAAACTTCTAGATCTTTTGGTTTGTCAATAGTAATACTGTTTTTTGCTATTATTTAGATCTTTTCTTTAAGTTTTGCTTATAAACAGTGGCAATTTTGTGCTACTATTTTGGTGGACAGATTAAACTTTTGTTTGTGCGTTGATATTCTGTCATTTTTTAAAAATGTTAATTTAATGTCTTTTCCCCTTTTGGAAGGATAGTTAACTTACCTTATGCTAATCTTCCACTGACTTAAAAACTTGCATGCAAGTCAAAAACAAAAAGATAAATGAAATAAAACTGGAAGGTCAATTCAACTGCCCGATTTCCTTGTTCTTCTGTTTGAAATTGCGAGAAGTAAATTTTACTTTGTATGTTATTGCCGTTGATCGTCTGAAGAGTTTAAAATTTTCTGTGATGAAGTTTTATCTCTTTTAAATACTTGACAATGCCTTAATATGTTTGGTTCTTGTTACAGGGAATTTATGGTTATCCTATCGAGATCCAGGCACTTTTCTTTATGGCTTTGCGTTGTGCTTTGTCAATGTTAAAACATGATGCTGAAGGAAAAGAATGTATAGAGAGAATAGTGAAACGTTTGCATGCATTGAGTTATCACATGCGAAGCTACTTCTGGCTTGACTTTCAACAACTAAATGATATATATAGATATAAAACTGAGGAGTACTCTCACACTGCTGTAAATAAGTTCAATGTTATTCCTGATTCAATCCCTGAGTGGGTATTTGATTTTATGCCAACACGTGGTGGCTATTTCATTGGAAATGTTAGTCCTGCAAGGATGGATTTTCGTTGGTTTGCTTTAGGAAACTGTGTAGCTATTCTCTCTTCTCTTGCAACTCCTGAGCAATCAATGGCTATTATGGACCTTATTGAATCTCGGTGGGAGGAGCTGGTTGGAGAAATGCCTCTGAAAATTTGTTATCCTGCAATAGAAAGTCATGAATGGCGAATTGTGACTGGCTGTGATCCCAAGAATACAAGATGGAGTTACCACAATGGAGGATCTTGGCCAGGTATGTGCCTCTTCGTTTCTGAAACTGAAGATTTGATATTAATGTTTCCATATAGAACCTCAGGATGATTATCTTACTGTCACGGTTTTTTGGTGTCACTTGTTAAAAACTTGAATCTGATCCAATGAAATGATATTCAAGATATTAAAGCTTGTAGGTTGGGACGCCAAGATTATGTATACTACTTTTGTCTGGTTCTACATTTTTCCATCTGAGAGCAAATTGTTTTCCTTTGGTTAACCTTAGTGGCATTGCTCATAAAAAATCTATTGGAGAGAACAGTGGTGAAGACTAATGGGAGACGTGATTGATGGTAGTCAATAAGTTCTTACATTCCTGATCATCCTCATTAATGAATGTATTGATTTTCCGATATATTGTCTTTATTTGGATCCAGTCAATGGACATGTTATGTATTGAATACTTGCGTTTTTCCTCTTTTTGTCTAGGGACCTGGTTAATTATTGAAAATCTGGATAAGAATAAGTAGAGTTCTTTTAATTGGTTATTGATTTAAATTATACGTAAAACATACCTGGCTTGCATCTAATTCGTAGGGAATATCCTCAATGCAATAGTTCTTTATATCATCAGTGCAATGATTCTTTATATCAATCAACAATCAGTTGCAACTTCTCTGAATAACGCAAAATCTACACTTATATGCATTTGTATTGTTGAGTCTAGACTCACTCTCCACAATTGGAGGAAATTAACTGGTGCTACTCGGAAAGCATAGCTTATAAGAAGTCATTGCAAACCTCGTAACTTTTTGAATGAAATAACAAGGGATCTTAGTTCCTTCTAAACAATAAAATATGTTGAAATGAGGGAGAATGTATTTATGCATCCAATTATTTTTTTTTTTTTTTCTGATTCACATATTGTGATGACACTTGGATATTCTATGACACTGGGCTTTAGTTTGTTGGCAAATAATTTTGGCAGCAGCAAAAGTATGCCATTCTGATCTGAAAGTTGATGAAATAAAAGTTTTGTAGGTGTTAACATACTCATGTTTCACCGAGCACGTTGTGCAGGATCACCTTTTGCTTCCTGTCCAGATGCTATTGTCCTGCTTTTTCCTTGTTTTGGGGAACATATTATTGCATCACACGTTTCATGAATGCATCTTTTTCATCACCTTGTATTGTTTGGACATTTTTCTTCGAAGTAAGATTTATAGCACACTGTGTGATAAAAATTTTTAATTTTGCTTATCCTTTCCTTTGCAACATTTTCCCCCTTTTCTTTTGTATGAATTCAGTGCTCTTATGGCTGCTAACTGCTGCATGCATCAAAACGGGACGGCCTCAAATTGCAAGGAAAGCAATTGATCTTGCGGAGACCCGTTTACTTAAAGATAGCTGGCCAGAATATTATGATGGAAAACATGGAAGATACATTGGTAAACAGGCAAGGAAATATCAAACGTGGTCAATTGCTGGATATTTGGTGGCAAAGATGATGTTGGAGGATCCTTCACATCTGGGAATGATATCCTTAGAAGAGGACAAGCAAATGAAACCGGTGATTAAGCGATCTTCTTCTTGGACTTGCTGATAGGGGAACAAAAGCATATCATGTTTCTCACAATATCATTCTTTTACATCTGCCTTTGGAGGCTTAACTAAAAATTTGGTTTTGTGTACAATAGCTTCTGCTGGGACAATGTCTTTGATATTAAAATAAGAGATACATTTCGGTATTTATGTTAAGAATTTCTTTTGTGATGGTAAATGCAAATGCCATATATTTGTCCGAGACAGTAGTTTGGAGCATGATTTATGTTAAAGGTCAAAGGAAATGACTGGAAAGAAAAATTTGGTACAAATAATAAACTTTTGGATTCAAGATTGGTGCGCTTGCTATTATGATCTTTTTGTTTTTTGGTTAGCAGGCATAATCCGCATATTCCTGCATGGCCATGGCGGGTGTTTTCACCTCTAAAAGGTAGTTGGGTTGTGCTAGAGTGGACTGCTTATCTTTGGTGGTGGTGGATGTTAGATGAACAGTTGTGCGGCCTGGTGTACAAGGTTGAGTTTTTCTTTGGAATTGGAGGTTCTATACCAAGGAAAAATAGTAAGTAAATGTTTGGGACCCAATTCGATTGGAATGGCACAGTGGTCACTGGTCAGATAAGTTGTTGCACTCATAAATTGAGTCGTCTTGCAACCGTACGTGCATATTCAATAGCTGCAAACAAAGGGTTTTAAGGCTAGGCTAGCAGAAAGTAATCAGTAGGTAATATACGATTTCTTTGCAACATCTGAGATTTTAGATTCTCAAATTCATCAATTTATTGAATATTATCCAATTTATCTTTGAATCCAGCACACACATCGATCAGTAACAAATTTAGACCATTTAACATTCTTTCAAGCTGAAATATAACTGATATGGGCAAAAATGATTCATGAGGAAGACAAATGAAACGACGTGGCAGAGAAGAAGGCTCATAAGTGGGACGGAGTCATAACAAGAGCAAAGGAATATGACGTAATATGGTATATAATATAATCGTTATGAATAAAATAAGTTGTGTATGGGAGTGACAAATGTATCGATATGATTGGCTGTGTAGTAACGTCGGACAGATATCAACAAACAACTGTAACTGTTTTGTTTACACCAAAAACACACAATCCTTATCCAATTCTTTGCTTCAAGTCATTTTACTCCACTTAACTTCTCGATCCATCTTCGGATTTCCTTGTATTGGCATAGGTAAATGTCCATAAGGTTTCGTTATAATATTTGTTGAATTTCCAGTATAATTAATATGGCCTCTCCCTCTTGGATGAACTCTTTTGGTAGCTTCGCATGCAATGCATCACCACCATCTCTATGTTTTCTCATGCCTATTGAAGGGTTCCGGGGTTCCACATTTTAACTGGATATCCTATCACCACCTTCATCCATTTTAAGAAGGTACTCATCAAGTAGGGCTCCGACATCACCAATATTAATTTCTGACAATATATCAAATTCCGCCCAATACTCTTTCACCCAGCCCCTTAATTTGTTTCAATTCTTTGAATTCTCCAATAGGTTCTTCAAAGACTGTCTCCCCAAACCTTTGCTACAAAGTTAACAGATACTCACCCCAGCTTGGTGGTTCTTGGGTCATTCGATTCCTCACATACAATTCATGCTAGGCGAGAGCCTCACCTTCCAAATACATCGTCGCTAATCCAATCTTCAAGTGTATGATCATGTGTCAAAAATTGTTCGCATTTGAACACCCACGCTGTTAAGTTCTTTTCTTTGAACACCGATTGCTACACTTGGTAGAAATGGTGTAACGACCTCCGTAATAACTGTATCCACTTTCATTTTCTGACACCCTTTGATCTCCGTTTCCTTGCACCCCATTCTCACTGTTATCTTTTGAAACAGTTGAGTAATCCATTCCTTCAGCTCCTGTATGCTTCTTTCATGCCTGCCCTGCTTTCTAACTCTTGCATCTGACTGCGCAGTCCCTCCTCCACCTGTCTCCACTCTTGACCTCGCGTTCCTTCCGCCATTTTGCAACGTAAGCTCCCAAATCAGGTTCTGCTACCAATTTGTTACAAGTATTTATTTGGAATCAAATTAGGGATACAGGGTTCTATTCGATAAAGCAAAAGAGACTGGAGAGGAAGAAGAAGAAGCTGAACAGAAGAGAGAGAGAGAGTCTAATTTCTTGAGAGAGAAAAACAGTTACAATTGTTAGTTGATATTCGTCCCTCGCATCAGTGGCTATAATAACGACTAATACACCCGTTACTACGCACCCAATCATATCAATACATTTGTCACTCCCTCGTTTTATTCATACGACTATATACCTTACTACGTCGTCTTCCTCTTCACTTATTTCTCTGCTCTTGTTACGAAATCGTCCCACTTATAAGCCTTCTCCTCTTCTACTTTGTTTCATTCGTCTTCCTCATCCATCATTTCCGCCCTTATCAAGGGACGAATAGTGATGTGTTGTCAGGAGGCATGCGATGGCAGTAACACATGTATTGGGCAGCAACTACAGTAAAACCCAGTAGAAAACTTGTGATTAGAGTCGAGTGTGTTCACCAGCAGTGGGAGGAAGAAACATGGTAGCAGTGGCAGGAGGAACCTTGGTTGTCTAGGGTTTTCAAGTTTTAGTTCTATGGTTTCTTACTGATGAAGGATGGTTGGCAATATGAATAAACCTATTCTAGAGTTAGAATATGAGATGTTTGCCAACAAGATAAGGTTATCCTAGCTAGGTTTAAAAAATGTTTGTTTAGATATGGGATTAGAGTATTCTAGGTTAGGAATAAGGTATTCATACCTCAAAATAAGGCTTGTTTGGTAACAGACATTAAGTTTAGAATACGAGTTGTTTAGGTATGAGTTACTTAAACTAAAAAATAAATCAATAAGGAATAACCTTTTTAGCTTTAAGATTAAGTAATCCTAAAACCAAATTAAATAATTTTAAATATGAAATAAATTTCTAATTTTACCAAGTTCCAAACATAATTTTAAAATTGTCTTAAAATTAAAATTTTAAAAATAATTATTTTTAATTTGATTAGGATTAATAATTAATTTGATTCCTTACTAAATTTTATAAAACTAAAATTTGAATTAATCAATTTTAATTAGATTAAAAGTAATTAATTAGACTCGTTAAAGTTGGAAAAAGGGTGGGTTTTCTAGAAAGTTTACTTATGCAACTTTGAAAAGAAGTTTTTCTAAATTATTATAAGTAAGAAGTAAAATTTATTGAAACTTTTTTCAATTAATTTTATTAAAGGAATCAAGATAATTACAAATAGTTTTCAATTGCTTTCTACTTAGAATAGAAATTTAATTCATTTAGGAATTATCGAGTTTAATCTTATTTAATTATCTAAGGAGTTGAAAATATTATTTTAGATTATGAAGATCGATAACTATAATCATATAAAGCTTGATATTTTTTATATATAATTTGATTATGAGTGCATAAGTTGCATGTTTTATTTATATGTTTGATATATATATTGAACGCATGTTAAATTGTATTTTTATATGTATGATATTTAACATGAAATTTTGTGTTTGATGAGACAAATGAAATTAAATCCCTTATTAAAATTTGAGTGCATGTTGAGAGCATGATTATGGTCTTCTATTATTATAAGAATAAACTAGAGTTCTGTTTATTATTAGGCTTGTTGAACAAACACAAGGCTAGTTTAATCTAGATATGTTTAGTTTTATAATGGTGGATCATACTTAACTAAAGTTGTGTCATTTAGATGAGCACACTTATGATCACATAAATTTGAAGACAAGGTTAGGAAAAGACATGTTTTGACCAAAGTTGTCACCTAACAAATATAGGAATCACATGAGATGTGATTGATAAAATTGTTATCTAACTAGTTTAGGTTAGTTAGTTTATTGAGTAAACTTAAGATCAACTGAATTTGAATGCGATCATAGCCCACTAGAGACATTAATCTTCCAAATAGTAGTGAGAGCTATTTTTTCGAATAAAATAATGAGAGTATCCAAATTTATGATTGAAATCCTGATCTTATTTAGTAATTGTGGCATATAAGCAATTATTTGCTTTTCTTACATTTATATTTTGTTTTGAGTAGAATTTACCTTGTTTAGTATTGTTGATACTAAGAGTTAGTGAACCAACTTTCATAGATATAGTTTATGTTTAAGAAGAGTTCTTAAAGTTAGAAAGGAAATTTGTATGTTTATATGTAATTTTGCTATTAATTCATGTTGAAGATTTGGAGCTAAATTTTTAGAGACATGTCAAAATCACATGGATAGCAAAATATAATGAGATTTTAAGTTGACTACATCTCATTAACTTTGATGATATGTCAACATTATGATAGCAAGATGCAAGAGGTTGCATGAAGGAAAGCTAAAAGGTATAATATCTTGATAGAATTGTTCCATTCAATTTATCCTACTAAAAGCATGAATATGGACTACAATTAAAGGAATTTACTATAATATGACAACAGTCATCAATTGAAGGAAAAATGATGGCATGACTTTTCTTTCGAGATATATGATACTGAATGTGGATTCAATATTACTATAAAGTTCAAGGCATGATAAGAAATAGATTGTTAAGTAAAGTAGTTAATCCAAGTTTATATAAACAGTTTGTATGTGTTGGATCAATGGAGATTAATTATTCTTAACAGAAGTGGCAAAAATACAAAGTTAAGTAATGGAGACTATCTTTTTATGCCATATTGGTTAAATCAACATAATGAGCACAAAGTTACATATAAGGATATATGTATCCTTTTGATTGTGAATTGTATATAAAACTTATTAAGTTGAAAAAAACTAAATCAACCATTGGTGAAAGGATGATGATGGTATTGAATTGTTAAATGTTATACTTATGTTACATTGCATGTAATAACAAGTCATTAAAGGATGATACATATACTTCATTATATTACTAATAACTTTATGAGATATAGTCATATGTATTAAATAGAATATTAATTTAAAATTTTGAAAAGTTCAAAGTGTTTAAATCTAAGTAGAAAATAAACATTAAGAATGTTAAAGCACTTTGAAGAGATCGATGTAGTGAGATTAAAGTCTTCTTGGTTATATATAGGGAATGAGATTCTCTGGTGAATACCTCAACAATAAAATTCAATAAGAGTATGAATATGTGTAAGGAGAAATATACAATATGAGTTATTGTATAATTTAATATTTATTTCTTATATAGTTATGCCTAGTATAACAACTTACCTTTGAAAGTTCCAATAAAATCAGTTAACAATATTTCATATTAAATATGAAATGATAAGACTTTGAAAGAATCAAATTTAAAGTTTTAAGATGCGATGCTTAGTTGAAGCATGTATTATCCAATAAGTTCATAACTAAATCAGATAATACATGGTTATAAAATATCCAAAATTTTGGATATAATCTTATAAACCTTATTGAATAAAAAGTTTGTTTCAATAAATATTCATAGGAGAATGGTTCTCAAGATAATTAGTGGGAATAAGATAAAATTTTAATAGTTCAAATGTCATAACAATATATCTAATTGGAACTAGTGCTTTTATTAATTCATTTTGATATATAGTTGAAAGGCTACGAAGCATTGAAAGATTCACTTTCATGATGAATTCATAAAGTCCGTAGTATAGATGATTGTGAATTTATCATGTCTACAAGAAGGTTTGGGGATTATAGTTGTCCTTTTCAGTTAGAATATGTAGTGACATATTGCTCATAGAGAGAACAATAACTCACATTTTCAATTGTTGAAAATATGATTATCTAAGAACAACTTTTGTTAGATATGAAAAGGTACACTACAACAAAAATGACATACGGTAACAGGTGATAAGTGTTATTAAATATAAATGGTAACACTAATGACTATGCTATGATATCCTATGTTACTAAAGATATGATGCTTTAGTAACAGTTTTGACATGTTATTGTCGAGTTTAATATGACATTTATTAAT
>JAOSBM010000003.1:18705888-18717502 GCA_027568955.1 Erythroxylum tenue
CGGGAAGGTCCCGGTAACAAAATTTTTGTTTTTCCGCTGCTGGTACATGTGATGTACCTCCCGGGATTTTCCTACAGGATTTACAGGAATTTGTCATTAAAAATACAGGAATTGGAGATATGTGAGGATTTTTTGCCCATAAAGCTCGGCAGTATAGATGTGATACTGGGAGTAAAGTGGCTGAGGACTCTCGGCGACGTTTGGAACAATTGGTGTACACTGACGATGAAGATAAAGTTAGGGGAAAAGGAATTTGTTATCAAGGGGGACTCGGCACTAACTAAATCCTTGATCAGCGCCAGATCTTTCAGCAAGGGCCTCAAGGAAGGAGATTGGGGGTGCTGGTTACAAATAGCAGAACAGGAGGTTGACTCGCACTTCAGTCCGCAGGTGGACGACTTAGAAATCCGAAGGGTGTTGGAGGAGTATGGAGTGGTATTTCAATTGCCACAGTCTTTACCACCCGAAAGAGGTAGAGAGCAACACATCCATCTATTGCCAGGGGAAGGACCAGTCAGGGTCCGACCTTATAAGTATCCTCATTTTCAGAAAAATGAAATCGAGAGGTTGGTCACGGAGATGCTTGAATCCGGAATAATCCAGGTCAACACTTCTCCTTACGCGAGTCCAGTTTTGCTGGTCAAGAAAAAAGATGGAGGGTGGCGGTTTTGTGTGGACTACCGTGCCCTCAACAAGGTCACCATATGTGACAAATTTCCGATACCCATCATAGAAGAGCTAATGGATGAATTGAATGGGGCTACTATCTTCTCTAAAATTGATTTGAAGTTCGGCTATTACCAAATCATAATGAGGGAGGAAGACATTGAGAAGACGGCCTTTCGAACCCATGAAGGGCACTACGAATTTGTAGTAATGCCCTTCGGATTAACCAACGCACCAGCAACATTTCAATCGTTGATGAATCAGATTTTTAAACCCTATCTCAGAAAATTTGTCCTAGTATTCTTCGACGACATTTTAGTCTACAGCAAGAGTAAGGAGGAGCATCTGATGCATCTTAAAGTAACCTTGGGAACTCTAAAAGATCAACAACTCTATGCGAACTACAAGAAGTGTGTATTTGGGCAACCTCACTTGGAGTATCTGGGACACATTGTTTCCAAGCATGGAGTGGCAGCGGATCAGTCTAAGATAGAGGCTATGATAAGATGGCCGAAACCACTCACACTGAAGGAGTTGAGAGGATTTTTGGGGCTGACCGGCTATTATCGGAAGTTTGTAAGGGGATACAGTCATATTGCGGCTCCATTAACACAATTGCTCAAAAAGAACAATTTTCAATGGACAGCGGAAGCAGAACAAGCTTTCGACAATCTCAAGCAGGCTATGACCACCTTGCCGGTTCTAGCTTTGCCCGATTTCAATCTACCTTTTGTCATAGAGACTGATGCTTCAGCCGTGGGGGTAGGAGCGGTATTGATGCAGCATAATCGACCTCTTGCTTACTTCAGCCAGACATTATCGACAGAAAAGAAAGGGCAGTCAGCTTATGAGAGAGAACTCATGGCTATTGTGTTGGCTGTCAAGAAATGGAGGTCTTATCTCCTTGGTCATCGATTTGTAATTCGGACTGATCAGAAACCCTTGAAGTTCTTGTTAGAACAAAGAGAGATTCACCCCGATTATCAAAAGTGGATCACCAAGTTGTTGAGTTTTGATTTCACCATTGAATACAAACCAGGGAGAGAAAACAGGGTGGCAGATGCGTTGTCTAAAGTGCAGTACCGAGGAGAATTACAGACTATGATGACCTATAAGGTCATCGACATGGAGGCACTCTTACAGGAAGTAGAGCAGGATAACAAACTAGTAGAATTGAGGGCAGCGGTCAGTAAAGACCCAGGGTTCAGGCCTCCCTATACTGTGAAGCATGACCGACTTTATTACAAAGACAGATTGGTCATCTCCAGCTCTTCTGCTTTTATTACCAAGATTTTGAAGGAGGGACATGAAGGTCACTTGGGAGGGCATGGGGGGCCATTGAAAACATATAAACGAATCTTTAGTGAGTTGTATTGGGAAGGTATGAAGAAGGAAGTTTATAGGTTTGTGGCTGCTTGTTTCACATGTCAGCAAAATAAGTATTTAACTCTATCACCAGCAGGGCTACTGCAGCCTTTGGCGATACCTAACCAGGTTTGGGATGAAATAACGATGGATTTTATTGAAGGGCTTCCTAATTCATTTGGATATACATCTATCTTGGTGGTTGTAGATAGGCTTAGTAAGTATGCCCATTTCTTACCACTCAAGCATCCATATACGGCACAAACCATTGCTGAAGTGTTTATCAAGAAAGTTGTGAAATTACATGGTTTTCCTAGATCTGTAATTTCTGATAGAGACAAGGTTTTCATGAGCAAATTTTGGGGAGAGCTATTCAAGGTGCATGGAACAATTCTGAAATTTAGCTCATCCTATCATCCTCAAACGGATGGTGCTACAGAAGTGGTAAATAGGTCAGTGGAGGCCTACTTGAGGTGTTTGACAGGGGACACTCCCAAGCAGTGGGCTAAGTGGTTAGGATGGGCAGAGTATTGCTACAATACCTCCTATCATGTGGCCCTTCAAACCACCCCCTTTAAAGTCTTGTATGGGAGGGATCCTCCTCCTATTTTTCAGCTGGGATCAAGAGTGTCCAACATAGACACAATTGATGTCTTACTGCAGCAGCGGGATTACTACTTAAAGAAGATTAGACACCACTTAGCAAAGGCACAAAATGATATGAAAAATAGAGCTAATAAACACCGCAGGGAGGTGACTTTTGCAGTAGGGGACAAGGTATGGCTGAAGCTGGCTCCCTATAGACAATTGACTGTAATGAGAAGAGCGAATGAGAAGCTAGCCCCCAGGTATTTTGGCCCATTCCGAGTGCTAAGACGGATTGGGGAGGTGGCCTATGAGTTACAACTACCTGAGTCAGCTCGGATCCATCCTATATTTCATGTATCACAGTTGAGAGTCGTGGTGGGAGAGGAACCTGATCAGCCCATTTTACCAGATCGGTGGGCAGAGGAAGAGGAGTTAACAATTCAACCGGAAGCAGTTTTAGCAACCAGACCACAGGAAGGATCCACAGGCCTTGAAGTCTTGATCAAATGGAAAGATTTGGCAGCTGCGGATGCTACTTGGGAACCATTTGATGACATAGATGAACAATTCCCAAAATTTCACCTTGGGGACAAGGTGCAACTTATGGGGGGGAGCAATGTTAGACCTCCTATTATGCAAGTATATTCGAGAAGGGCAAGGAAAGGGATAACCGAGTAAAGTTACTCTAGTCGGTTAAGGGTAGGGGCTGGTCATTAGATAAAGGGCATGAGAGAGGATGTGAGGGGGGTGTTAGTTACGATACTGACATATTCAGCAGAAGGAATGTACTGACATATAAATAATGTAATGATTGGGGAGGGGGACAGCATATTTGTTCTTAAAAAAATTCAGGTGAGCCTAAGGCTAGGAGAGAGCAGCACTCTCGAATTTGTCTACCTATTACCTGTAACTTGACAGATTCCAAGTTACACATTAATAAACGTTAGTGCAAAATCTCTCAGTAATTGAGAGTTCTATCACATTGTCTCCTAAAAAGCTAATTGTTATTCAAGTTGTCTCTCTTCTGATGCCTCTCTATAGAAGAAACCATTGCATCACAACTCAACCACTAGACAACTTGGCCAGAATTAGTAAGAAACAAGTTTTGACCCAGGGCATCCCAGCTCGATTAACGGGAAGGCAGTTTCTCATTTTGGAATCGTACAATTATTAGTGTCCAACAGAAGTAAAAGTTTCATACTAAAAACAATCCTCAGGGTCAGGGCCACACTGGATGAGTAGTAGTTCAGTCCAAAATTTTATTAAAATGCAGCAGTGAAACATTTTTCACAAGGTGAACGGTAAAAGTAGACACTTAACATAACCAAAAAATAAATCAATATTAGAAATTGTTATCTCAAATCCATACCAACAGTTGACAACAAAACCATCCAAACTTGATCCTTTATTGCACGACAAGTGATCCTGACCTAGGCAGAAGCTGTCTTCTTCTGTTGAAAAATGACGGCATAGACAGGAACTAAAACACCAATGCTGAAAGCACCGAAGACAGCAAGTGGCATTTTTATTTTTTGACCTTTCATCCTATCCAAATTGTACATGTGCTTTGCATGAAGATAAAATGGTTCATCATGACCATGACCTCCACCCATCCTCTTCATTCCCGTTGAGTGAAATCCTCTATTCACTGTTCAAATAGCGAGTAATTATTCTGTAAGTTCATCCCAATGCCTTGGAAATAATCATACTTAAAACAAAGCTCCTAAAATATTGGGAAACAGTTTCTCAGTCAAACCATAGTTATAACTACACTATGCAACAGACTGAAACATATTTGACTTCGATGTTTTCCAGAAATGCCAAGGCTATTACAGTCTTTAAAGGTAATTTAGAACTTTATGTCATAATACATAGAAGATATTTATATCTAAAATCAATTTAAGAACAATCTCGGACAAAATAGGCAAAAGGAGCACAAAACTATGTTTCCTGCATCACTAATATAAAAAATCACAGAGCACCTAACCAACGAGCTTATAGTTAGCTATGCCTTTCTCTTTTCATGAGCAGAGTAATATGAGAGGTCAAAAAAGCATTTACCAAGGTCTACCAACATATCAGACAAATGCTCAAATACGTCAAAAACAATTCCACCAGAAAATTGCTGCAACATTGGCTAAAGATATCAACTATTAAACACAATTCTTATATATGTTTTATAATATGCCAACATATTATTATAGAAACTAAACGCCATCTTCATTTTGGCAGGTGCAAATGCATTGAAAGATAGCAAACAGACAATTTGACATTTAATATGCCTGCATATCTGAATCTACGAATAGATGTTTTTGTTCAAAAGAACAACAGACAATCAAATATCTTGAAGAACCAACAACTAGATAAATGGCAAAAATGTAAATATGATAAGGACTTAACAGAATGAATTGGACTATTTAATATTTAATACAATCGTTTAAAACTTCTCGTAAATTTCTAGTTTAACACCACTAAAGGAGATAAAGATCCAAGCATGAAATATAAAGAAAAATAATCTGCATCTTGTATTACTACTGTTTAAAGAATGAGCCCAGCAATAATTAACCATGAAAATATTAGAATGGAAATGAACACAGAACAGAGGAAAGATATAAATGTGGATCCCCAACAATGTTACTGAAACTAGAAACATGAGAAAGAAAGAGAAACATATATCAAAATAAGGGCCAATATATGGCAGCAGTGGAAGTTGGCAAACAGGTGAGCAGAAAGGGCAACAACAAAGGAACTGAACAAAAGGAGGAACAGTTCAAGGCTTTTAGTCCAATCACTTAACAAAAAGTGAATTGCCTGGAAATTAACTATGAAAAAAATAAGAAAATAATCAGATCAGCACTAAAAAATCATTTAGATATAAATATGTATAAAATCAAGGAAAAATGATTAAATAAAACTATAAAAGGGGAAAACAAAGGAAAGTAACACGAATTAGCAGCTAGCAGATTATACAGCAAGAGAATTAAAAAGCAAGAATGAAAAAATGGGTGATGTAGGAAGAATTAGACGTTATGTCAATAGTTAATGAAACTCATGACACTAGAAAATGTGGGCTGCTGAGTTTCAGGTCTGAAATTTTGGTATGTTCCGCTAGAACTTCAAGCTTGGATGTGAGGATAAAGTGGGAAATTAGGAGAGAGATGAGTCATGTGGAAGTTAGTTAGGAAAAGGGAATTTGTTAGAGACCACTTACTCTAACAGTGATTCAACTCTTAATACCGAAACCTGCACCTCAAATAATCCCACACAGCACAGAACAAGCACAAGAATGAAGTAGAAATGGAAAGGATACCGATCACTATTATTCCCTAGCTAGGCTTCGAGGGCTAGCTAAACCTCCTTACAATCACCAATCCAATATCATAACCGAATACCTCTGCCTCCCCCCTCTACCACCTTTTATTCCCTTTTCCTAACTAACTTCCACATGACTCATCTCTCTCCTAATTTCCCACTTTACCCTCACATCCCCCTCACCTAGCCACTGCATTCGTATAGTCTCAACAGGTTGCTAAAACTTCAGGCTTCATTTGTGAGGTCTTTTAGTAAAGAAAACTAGACAAGGATAGTTGTAGGAATCACTCCTAAGACAAGCAGGACAGGAGCCACTTCTAAGATCCAACAATCCCTCTTAGATGAGAAAGCACCAAATTTCCACAAATGCATTACCTGAAAATTATGTGATGAGTTAGGAGCTACGAAAGAGTGAAGAGAATGAAAATGTTATACTAAAGTAAGAAATTACAGAGTTTTCAAGCTCTGTCCAAGCAAATGCCGATAGTGCTAATTGCAACAATGATTGTGTAAAAAGATAAAAATCCCTCTCATTCCCAACTGTACTATCTATAGAAACTAGCCTCTCAATTCGGTTATAACCATATAACCGTTTCCAACTAATTCTCTTTCTCTGTCCTCCTAGAATAAACCAGTAAAGGTTTATTTCCTCCATAGTGCCCACGCTCGCTATCATTATGTCTTCTCCTTCATAATTGAAACCCACTCGATTCTATATTTGGATTTTTTTCCTATATTTGAATTTTTTCATATATTTGAATCCTATGCTAATAAAAGTTCTTATTATTCTTCGTTAGAGTTAAATCCTAAACCAACAAGGACAAACTAAAAATAAATATACTTCAAACCATTTTCCAATGAAGGAAAATTAACATCTAAGAACATAATAAACTAATTTTCATTCTTATTGGCTTGACGAGAGTCAATTTTGACGATTATAAGTTGTTGTTGGAGGTCTCCGGCACACCAAACTGGTTTCCTTGCACTCCAGATTGTTTGATTTGCTTGTCCTTCAATACTTCAGCCTGTTGTTAGAATCTGATAGAGTAAGGATAGGGAATTTCAGTAGAAACTGAGATATGTATTGATAATCTCTATAGAGCTATAGCTCTCCCAAGCCAAAGGCCGTACAATAAGCTGATATCAAGAATAATCGATAATTCCTTCATCATTTGCTAACTACTTATATTCTACCCGTACCCCAACCAATCATTCCCTTATTCTCCCGAACGGTTACACATGCATGCCTCCTCTCCAGCTCATCATTCTCTCTCCCCCTCAGCATTGTGCTTCTTCCTCCTATGATAAACCAATAACGGTTTCTGGCCATGGCTAACAGAATCATTCCCATCTTTGCAAGTTCAGATTTCTGGCCAATTTGGTTCCCTTCATTAGGGTTCGTACCACCTTCAAAATGAGTATTAAGGCCATATAATTTTCCTAGAATTTTCAAAGTTTCACATTGCCCTTGGTTGCTGAATGTCTATACGCTCTTTGTAATCTGTTTCCATTGTTGAACCCAAGCAATGACATCAAATTTATGTCAGATGAATAGAAAATATGTCAACTAGTTAATAAAACTCACGAAAATTAGAAAATCTGGGCTGCTGGGTTTTTGCTAAGTTGTTGCCATTTGAGTTTCAGGTCTGAATTTTTGGTATGGGCTGCTAAAACTTCAGACTTGGGTTGCTGAAATTCAGATTGGGATTGTGTGGTCTTTTAGTAAAGAAAACAAGACAGGTAATTCTAGGAATCACTCCAGGATTAGGGAACTAGAAATCACTCCTAAGGTCTAAAAATTACTCTTAGTGTCACACTTTCAGAAATTCATAAAATGAATATGCCCTCTTCTCCCTCATAATTAAAACATTCAGAGCTGTATAAATTGTGTCCTATTGATCCTAATTAAATAAGGACTCTTAAAGAAAATACTTAAATATAAATTATATCTCACTCTAATAAAGATTCTATTTTTTTAATAGACTTGAATTCTAAATCAAAAAAGGAGAAACCAAAAATAAATATATCTCAAACACTTTTCTAATTAAGGAAAACTAATAACTAAGAAAATAATAAACTAATATACAGTCTCCATCCTCGTATATTTGGAGTTCTCAGAAGTAAGGATTCAGCTACAGTAAAAACAGCTAAGTTAAAACCATTATCCATCCAGTCACTTACTAACGTATCCCATTCATATGGACAAGAAAAAAATAATTAATTTCTCTTCATCAATGAATCAAGTTTTTTTTTCATAAACAAGATACTCTCTGCTAAAAGTGCAGAAGGACAAACAATAAGTTAAATTTATTAGCAAAACATTAATTAATTTCACCAAAAAGCCAGCTTTAAAAAAAAGGCAACTCCAAATGCCATAACAATTTAATTCGACAAAAAGAAAGAGAACACATAACCAATATTGAACAATCGAAGGAACACTATTTCTATGCAACAGCTATGAAATATAAAAGGCAAGAGAACCACGAATGTTATTAAAAATTTAGAGATTAGAAACTTGCAATTATTCTTTCAAAATCGAGCTACATGGAACAACGTTAACTGTTTTCATCAGTACAAAATTAAAATAAAGTGAAACCAAATCAAATCACAGGAACCTTTCATTTATCTACCAGGAAAAAAGAAAATTAAAAAGACCCAGAATCTCCGATTTCCAATTCACAGACTTTCTCAGCAACCAAACAGACGAAAAGGAAAACGATGGGAAGAATAAAAGAACCGACCTGATTTGGACAAAAGCGATTCGGAGGCGTTCAATAGCCTGGAGGCAGATCTGAGACTGTTGTTCAAAGCCATAAGTAAACCTACTGACAGAAAGAGAGAGAAAGCTCTACTTTGATTTTCTTGGTGGATTACGGTGTGATAAGTAACAAAGGGTCGTTTCTGTATTCGTTATTTTGGCAAGTTGAACAACGCATTGCGATTCTCCCTCTGGGGCTTCTTATGCGGGCTTCGGCTTCAACTTCAACTTCAGCCCTGTTCTAAACAGTCGGGTATGCAACAAGATGCTAGGGCTGTGGTGTGGTTAGTATTTATTTAAATATTTTAGCTGAAAATCATACTCATTTTAATTAATATATTTTACTTTTAGCTGAAAATCATACTCATTTTAATTAATATATTTTACTTTTATCTTTTTATATTCTCACCCTTATTATTTGGTGTCTTATCCCTTTTGCCCATCTTGCACTCAATAGTTACTTGGCATTTGAAAAACACATTATTATCATCACCATCAATGCCCAGATAAAGTCTCGCCTGACACGCAAAATTTGAAAAAGTTTGATAACGCAGTCTTACTTCTACCTAATAGAGTGACTGTTTTTAATATATCTACATGCAATATGTCATGAAGATATTACAAAATTAAAAATAGATGTGCTTACATATGACAAACAAAAATAATAAAATAAAATAACTAAGTAAATAAGTCAAATAAACATAAAAAGTAAAAAAAACAACTAAATACATAAATACAAATAAATAATAAATAGAAAAAAAGTAACATTAATAATAAAAATAGGTAATGCAATAAAAAAAATTGAAAAACACAGTAAACCTATAAAATTAAGAGAATTTCACCTAACCATTTAAACTCATTCCACCCTATCAGATGTTCCAAAATATTTTCGTTTACACAATATTTATGAATCTCTTGTATATTTGAATAAATTGATGGATTATTAATAGTTTTTAAATTTGTATAGTGTACTAGCCATACCATATTTTCAACAATTTTAATATTGAATTATAAAATATAATGCCTTAATAATAAATTATAAAAATTAAAGCAAGTTGTAAAACATGTTGGATTCTTATTAGCAAATTTAAGCTTTATAGGATAATGTTTTACTTAAAATAAGCCTCATCAAAATAGAAAAAGCTTCATACCAAATATGATATAATGTTAAAGCTAGTTAGTTAATATAAAGGGAAGCACCATGTTTTATAATAGTCGATATGGCTTGAAAATTAATGTTTGGAAGTTTATTCGTTTACTACTTTTGGAAAAGGTAGGATAATGTGCATAATTTTATTTAATTGATAAATAACAAAACAATAATATCGAGTATGTAGTGATTTTTACATATTATAAGAGCATTCTAATAATATTTTTATCTAATTGAGGAGCATGAAATAAAAGCAAAAGGTATTTAAAAATAATATTAAGACAAGTGTTTGTATTTCATTGTAAGAGATAGAGCTTAATACTACTAAGATGAAATATGCAATGGTGTAAAGAGATGACGGTGCTTTAAAAAGAAGGATATAATATAATTACTTTCAAATGACTTCTAACATTAAATTAATTTATATTAGTATATCAACCATGAGATACGATTCGTAAACAAACAACAATAAACTCATACTCTCCCTTTCCCTCTCTTTTCTTTCTTACCCATTTAATTTATTTTTTTTAGATTGCCCACGAAGTATCTTAGGCGGGTCTCAACTATAAAAAGGTACCTTTAAGTCATTTCACACTCAGACTAATCTCCGCTCGAATCAAATAGGTCCCTTGCGGAAGGCAAAATTCTGGCCCCAAATTTTAAACAGCTGCATACATGAGAGAGGTTCGAACCCACGACCTCACTTAAGCCAGAAGTAGTGCCGACCCTGGGCAAGGGCAAAGAGGGCACTTGCCTAGGGCCCACAAAAAAAGGGCCCCATAAAGACATATAAAGCATTAAGCAAGGTGTAAATTCTTGGTTTTCAAAATATCTTTAGCCTCCATTTGCTGCAATCTAACAGTTTAAGATATAACCAGGGTCCATCATAAATAAAGATATAACCAGAGCCCACCATAAATAGTTTTATTGGGGCCCTTTTTTATATTTTACCCGGGACTTATAAAATAATAAGAACGGCCCTGATCAGAAGAGCCCCTTACTAACTCTCCCTTTTCTTTAACTCATGATCTCTTTTCTTTCTTACCCATTTAATTTTCTATACTTGTCTTTAACTCGTGAAACTAAATTCTTTGCCTCTTTTGTCATTATTATTTAGGTAGACTTCTTTCTCACTTAACCATCAGTCTTTCTTTGGTCACCTTTGCTTACTTCATTACCCTACTTCTCTGGCCTGACCTCCCTTCTTTTTCCAATGTCCTGTGGTTGCTTTTTTCCCCCTCATATAGAACCTTTGCTCTCCTCTTCTTCAACACCCCTACCAGCTCCATTTACCCCTTAAAAAGCTTAGGAAGCTTAAGTTTTGTCTCGTTGCACTACCATTATGGTTACTTCCTTGGTACTACTATTGCCCCTTCTAGAACTTCTCAAGAAGTTTTGGTCTCTCCAGTCCCCTTCACTCTAGCCTTAAAAAGATCCTGAAGTCAAGTTGTGGGTGATTCCGTGGCTTTTAACAAACTAAGATTCCTTTCTGCACCGGTTGGATCTTCTTCTTCGTAAGGATCCTTCCATAGAAGTTCTTCAATAAGGAGAAGCTAATTAGTCAATTACATTAGTAGGATTCTTTGCTGAGAAGTGACTTACTTTTCTGAGTTAGTCAATATTGCAATAACCACAAGTGCACAACGTAGCTGTAACTAGTATCAGTAAGTACGAGTTGATCTCACAAAGATAATGATTACTAATAATTAGCTTTTTCTTATTATCTACCCTATAGATTGATTTTGGATTTTAATAAAGAAAATAAAAACTTAAAC
>JAOSBM010000003.1:18717602-18734288 GCA_027568955.1 Erythroxylum tenue
ACTAATAATTAGCTTTTTCTTATTATCTACCCTATAGATTGATTTTGGATTTTAATAAAGAAAATAAAAACTTAAACAATTAAAATAAAAAACAGGTAATGATATTGAACAAAGATTTAAAAATTCACTTAGAAAATTACCAATATTAATAAATAGTATCTAGGTTTTGAATCCCGCTAAACTTTAACAGATTAATCTTTTATTACTCAATTGTTTTATTGATTTATTGGATCATGGAGATTTCTATGGTATGCTAATAGCTAATCTTGAGTCTACTAATAACTATTTATAAGGTTTTCAACCGAATTACTCAGGTTAAAGTTTATAGAGTTGCTTTACCAAATTATGAATCCCTCTATTAAGTTTAACCCTAATTTAGAAGATTTATGTCATCCCATCTCTATGATTACAATCATCTTTTTCCCATTACGGTAGATCTATTCATTAATAGGATTTCTCAATCTCTATATATGAAATCAGATTATGATCTAATATTCTCATGTCTACTAGAACATAAATAAAACACGTAATCAGATCACAATATAACAATCAAAACCAATTGTATTAATAAAAGAATCAAATCATATCAAAGTATGACCATAGAGTTCATCTAACCTAAATACTAACAAGATTTTTAGTTACATATTATCAAACACGAAATCAAACATATGCTGAAAGAAAAACGAATTGAAAATAATGGGTTCATAATTCTAAATCTTCCTAGTTGTTTTCTATCGAGTATTCTTGCGATGTAGAGGTTTAATCTTGTATTCTGATGAATCTTTGGATGAATTCCTTATGTTTTCACCTTTTTGGATCAAAATTTCCATTGAGAACGATCTACTTATCTAGAATTGCCTCCTAAAGTCTGCTCTCCCGATTTGCCTCCAAAAAATGTCTTTTATATTAAATTCTAGGCAAGGTTTTGAAACCCGGACCGGACGTCGAACCGGAGGCCTTACTGGTCACCAATTCGACTGGTTCGACCACCGGTCGAATCGGTGTGACGTCATAATTTCGCAATAATTATATTTAATTATATATAATATTAGTAATATTAAAAAAGAAAAATATACCAAATAATATAAATTTCTATACTTCTGTTAGATTTCTGGAGAAAAGGTGGGTTTACTTTTGAAAGAATCAAAAAATGCATCAGTGTTTTAGAAAGAAAAAAAGAAAAATAAAAAATAAAAAAAAATTTATTGAACCAGTGGCCAATCGGTTCGACCAGTCTCAGTTTAACCGGTCAATTGACCAGTTCTCACCGGTTCGCACTGGTTCAATTGGGGACTGGTTTTTAGGGGTCATCGGATCGGATAGCTTATCGATCACCGGTCGAACCGGCTGATCCGGTTCAGGTTTCAAAACCATGATTCTAGGGTTTTGGTTGATGCACAACCTTGCATAACTAAAATCTCTTTAAATTGCGAATTTGCACGGCTTGGAAAAAGTGCACGGGTTAATACACAACCATGCATCCCTTCTATGCTTTGAATCTTTGTTTTATGTTGTGCTTTCTTTCGAGTTCTTCTCCTTTAAGTCTGTGAAGGCAATTATACTTTGTAAATACACTTGGAAGGAATTAAGTACCAAATATATAATAAAAGTATAACATATAAAGAAAAATACAACAAATATGGTTGTAAAAATATAGTCAAATATGCATCTTTCAAACGTTCTCACACTTAAGCCTTTGTTTGTCCTCGAGCAAGCATAATCAAAATTATAAATCTTACAACATCAATCCCTCATCAATTTCAATATGTCCAATCATAGTATACATCATCATAATCTATAGAATCAAATTGACATACAATTGGAATCAAATTATCCTAAAATTAACTTTATAAGTCACTATTAATAGTAATCACATCAATAATCAGAAATCAAAAGCATTAATCTTTACACCCTCACTAAGATTTGACTCATTACAGTCAAGTGTTTAGGGTAAAAAGTATTAAAACTCTCAATCAACGCATAATAGAACTCTTACTGTAAGCTTGCAATAATATCACATCTCCACATTTTATGTATAAACTTAAAAAAATCAAAAGTACTTTATAAGGTTGTAATGGGACTTAGGTATGGTATGGTTGGGATATCAGAAAAGGTTCAATTGAAGGAAATTTATTAAAAAGAAATTACAATACTTGTTTACAAAACATTTAGGTCTTTTCATTGTAAATCCATTAGTACTATATACTTATTAACAATAGAATACATTTATAAAGCTTTTCATAAAATAAATTTAATTTATAGAAGCTCCGAAGGAGAATCATAGTATAAACTTCGTATAAGTAGGACTATAGAAATACAACAAAGCAAAGGAGACATATAGATTATGACATTAAGGCTAGGTGTTTAATGCACTATAAAAAGACAAAATGCAAATCATAGTGTGACATTTATAATATTAGCATACTTATTAACATCAAGATCAACTAGTTGGAGCATCCAATGACTTTGGATTTGAAAGAAATTATCCATGGTCCAGAGCAGCAACAAAAGATAAATGCTCTAGGACAAGGTATAAACAAGCAATATTCAAGCAAGCCTCCACCTATAGGCCATGGCTAGGGATATTAAAATAGTGTTTATACTTGCCAAGTTAATCCATTATGATATAGTTTGATAGAAGTGTCCATATCCAAATGTTTTTTGCTAAAAATCTAAGCATTCTTTTCCTTACATAGTGTACATATATATATATATACTAGCACACATAGAGAATTTTATGATAGATAGATGCCCATAAAATCAAGTCATCCCAATTTTTCATATTGTAAATATGATCACTGAGACTCTAAAAGGATAACTAAAGTACCGTGAAGAAGTCATATTTAAATAATAGGAGGTCCCCACTTTCCTCTCCATAGTCACAGGGCTTGTACGTTATAGAGAAAGGTAAATATCCTTTGATTCTATCAATAGGGAGTTTATTCCTCATAGTACAAAATTTTCATATTGTAAATATGATCACGAGGCTCTAAAAGGATAACTAAAGTACTTTGGAGAAGTCATATTTAAAGAACAAAAGGTTCCTACTTTCCTCTCCATAGTCACAAAGCTTGTAGGTTATAAAGAAAAGCAAAGATCCCTTGATTCTATCAAGAGTGGGGAGTTTATTCCTCACAATAAGCCACTAGATGAATGAAAGATTTTGAGAAACTTATTTACATAAGACTAATTTCCAGTAAGAAACTTTAAGGGCAATATCTATAAAGACATTGTAAACTGATTTGTTGGTAAAATAGCCAAAAAAGAGTCTGCACCATATCTTATAATGTCCTGATTAGGTTGATTAGGCATTGCAATAGATAAATTATCCTTAATAATGTTAAAGCCTCGCTACCTCACATTCATTGTTATTATGTTAGATACCTTAGCATTAGCCTTGAACATATGCCTCAGCAGAAATGTTTGGGGAAGCAACTAAAGAGGGCCAATATTGCAACAGTTGTCATATCATATCCAGACGCTTTTACCATCTCTTATTATGCTTTTAAACTCCTTACATAGATAGCCTCTAGGTCTGAAATTTTGAAGTATTGTCTATAAGGTATCTATATGAGGTCTAACCTCACCAAATCTATATTCTTCCGGATAATGGGAATACACTCATTGCAGCAATAATGAAATCTTCATAACCTTTTGGTTAGTAGAACTTTGTTTTTTAATTGAAAAGACCAGATATCAAGGCCTCCTTCACTCGTACGAAGACCAATATCACTCTATTTCACTTTGGAATATAACTTCCTATATGCATCCCCTACCTAAAAGAAGTGTCTCATATTTTTCTGCAACCCTTTTCTAATACTCTTATGGATAACTATGAAGAGAAGCCAAAATACATGCAAATTATTAAGAATGGATTTAATAAGTTGTAATCATTTGGCATATGAAAAAACTTCTGTTACTGTAGTATCCCACTTTTTGTGAATTAAGTTAAATATGGAAGGGCAATCAACATAATTTGGTCTTCTAGTTTTAATAAGAATGCCTAAATATTTAAATGGCAACTTCTCTAACCTTAAACCAGCAACGGAGGCTAAGTACTTAGCTTGAGAACTCATAACGACAGAAATAAGGATGAAACTTTTATCGTTATTAAACTTAAATATAGAAAGAGAACAAAAGTTGTTCAGGGAGTTCATAAGCAACCTCATATAACTAGAGTCAACTTTGCAGAAGAGTAATAAACCAATTGTAAATGAGAGGTTAAAGATATTTTGTTTTGCCATTTATAATGAAATTTGAATGATTGGTGCCTCTCAATGCTGAACCTAGTTAACTTAGATAAAATTTTAATATAGATAGCAAATATATAAGGTGAGCTATGGTTACCTTGCCTAATACCTCTTTCACTTTTGAACTCATGTGTTGGTTCATCATTCACCAAAATGCTAAAAGAGGGAGTAGAAATTCATTGCTTAATCCAAGTAATTAATAACTAAGGAAAGCCAAGGACTTTAAGAGATTGCAAAACAAAGCTCCATTTAATGGTATTGAAAGCTTTTTGAAAGTCAATTTTTATTGAAAAACAAGGTTTTGAGCTCTTACTTTGGTAACTTTTGATCAATTCTTGAGCAAAAAGGATGTTGTCTCTAATGTTTTTACCTTTAATGAATGCATCTTGTGTTTAATAGTTCAAGTCTTGAGGTATTAATCTTAGGGATAACTTTATAAATTGTATTACAGCAAGAGAATGACCTGAGTATTTGGGTTAGGAAACTTCCTAAACAACAAGCTGGGCAGGCTAGGGTGGGCTTATCAGGCCCAGATCCAAGCAGATAGCCTTTTTAGGCCCAAGGTAGTCAGGCCTAAGCCCGAGCCTGACTCAACCCGACCCGACGTAATTTTTATTTTTAAATTATAAAATAGAAAACAACATCATTTTTCACAAAATACATCATTTTCCTTATAGCTTTAGGTCGAGTAGGGCCTTAGCAGCTCAAACTTGAGGCCAATCTAAGGTCCAATTAACCCAAACCTGGCCTTTTAACCTTAGGGGGAGCCAAACTTGCAAATTTCATCCTTAAGACTTGGGGACTAGGAAAATGAATGTTCTATTGAGTTGTTTAAGAAGTCTCATAGAAAGAATTCTTGGACAGTTAGATAGACTTGTTGTTTGATAAGTTGCTAAGATATTTGGAAAAGATATGTGTTGAACCCTTCAAGACCAAATGCCTTATTGGGATTGAAACTCTATATAGCCTCTATCTCTGAGAGTTCAATTGATTTGATTAATTTCTTAGCTTGGACGTTACTAATTGATTTAGACATAAAGGAATTTAGAGCTTGAAGGAAGTAACAAGTAGAAGCCTATGATCCTAAAACACCTTGATTCCATCATCATTGAGTAACTTGGATATTTTGTTGGAATTCTTCATAAAGAGGATTTGTTTAAAGAAGAAGGAGAAATTCCTATCACCCCCTTTAACCATTGGAATTGAGATCTTTGCTTTAGTAGGGAGCTTCCAATATCTAAAGCTCTCAAATACCAAAAGCAATTTACTTAGTCTCAATTCTTTCTAGATTACTGAGCTACAAGAAACTTCCTTTTAGCATCTTTAACATATAAAGATTTATTCATGATATGCCTCATATGTAACTGTTTAAGACCAACTCTTGATGCTTTGAAATTTCTTGAGAGATTTGAATTATTAATGGCCCTCGAATTCCTGGCTTATTCCTTCTATAACCACATTCTAGGATTCCTCTATTTTGGCAAGATAATTCATAATTCTAAAAATAGCACTAGTAATAATATTGTAGGAGAAATCATAAACTTTAATAAGTATGGTGTCAGAATATAGATAGCTATTGAATAAAGTCAGGATCTTAGGAAATTGTATCATCTAATGGTGGTTAGCAAGATTTCTATCAAGCTTCTTTCTCATAAACCATTTCCTTTGTTGTTTATTGCTCAAAGTGAAGTGGTGTCCCTCTTAAGCTAAATCTATCATTTGAAGACTAGTCAAGTAATATCTAAAGTCATTGCAAGGAAGTTTAGACCACCCTCAACTTTATTTGAGAAAAGTGTACAATTAATTAAACTCTCCTGGTAGGATCTAAGTAACAAAAATGTTATCTCCCTTATTAACAAGTTCATTCTAGAAATTTTCCTTTTGGAACCAATGACTTAAAGAAAAAAATGAGGGAGAAACAGACCTCAAGGTTATTCCATTTAAGTTTAGTGAGCATATAAATGTTGTTCATTGATTAATGAGTTAATTACCTTGATCATCTTCAGATTAAGGACAATGATTGCTCTTTCCTTATAGTGAGCTTGATAAATAGAAATTATTTTCGTCCTTCATAATAAGCCAAATTTTCTTCCATTGATCCTTCTTGAGTTTAGTTTCCAAAAGCTTGGAAAACACTGGTTTACATAAGATAAATAATTGGCAAGAACTTTCTGTTTATTCGGATTATTAATACCCCACACATTTTATTGACATTTGTTGGGGGGAGGAGAGATAAGGGACCTTTTAGAAGAATTCTTGTTTTTTACTTTCCTACCTAAATTCCTATATGCAACAAGTAGGAATACATCAGACGTAGATGCACCAGTGGTGTTCAAATCTGATAACTCCTTTGAAGAAGTCTCCTTAACAGATTTAAGTGCAAAATTAAAGATAGCCTTAGGAGGTGCAGGTATATAAGTAGTTTGCAAGGAGTTTATATCTTAATTATCTAATTATTCGTGGACTAGGGCCATTAAGCAATACGCATTTAAATCACTAGAGGATGTAATACGAGGAATGTTAGACATTTCCAGGCTTAGAGAGGCTGCATACTTTTTAGCTAAATCTTCATTCAAATTACCTGGTTTCTTAGCATCTTTTATCGATCCATGATTGAGACTATCTGGCACTTTAGTAATTACAGGGATAGGAGCCACAACCATAGATTTAGCGCCAAAATTAACCTCAACTATGAAAGAGCTTGGTTTAGACTTGAGAGATTCCATCCCCATAAGTTCTGCATAGTCCCCTTTAAGGTATAATTTACTTGTCTTTCTCAATTCCTTACCTTATGCGCAGGAGTAGGTTTCTAATGATGACATAGATCCCATCTTCAACCAACTTTCATGTTCATTCAGATTTAGTATCGGTATTTCATCATGTAGGTTTAAGACATTTCAATTTGGGCATATAAGCATGCAAATCAAATCCTCTTCATGGAAGTTGTGTACTCATCCATACATAAAGGTTACCTAATGAAGCTTGTAAGATAACTTAGTCCAATTGTGGATCAATATTCCAATGAAACATCGCGAATATTGATCCATAGTAGGATATGCTTAAGCTTCATTTGCTCCAACTTAATACAAGTTACCACCTTCGGATGAAAATTGGCATATCATTCATATGCCAAGAACCAGCCTCTAAGACCTTGTTAGCTTCATCTAAAGATCCAAAATTGAAGATAAATAGACTTTGAGGGTTGATGAGAGTTTCCAGCAATCCTAGTTTACTCCATTGAAAATTGCCACATGCAGTTATAGCCAAATATATAGGCCTTTTGATAAAGAAAAAACCAACCACGTAGTCATTCCATTTAGAGGCTCCTTGTAATAAAACCTCTTTCAAATGTGGGGGATATTTAAGCACACAATAGATAATGAGCTTGAAATGGAAGTTGATAAATATTTAGACTGAAAAGGATTTGAAATATCGTTCTTCTAAAAATGAAAAGAAATCAGGCGAAAAACAACTTAGTGAATAAAAGGACTAAAATGCCCTTGCTAGATTAGAAGCTTAAACAAAGTTGGAATACCAAAAAGACAAGGGAATAAAGCACCAAAATGCCCTGAGCAAAGCAGTAGAACCAAACTAGCACTCCAAAGCAACTAGAAAGAACACCAGAATGCCTAGAGCAAACGACAAACTTAATAAGAATGAATAAAGAACAACATTTTCTATATATATTAAAAAAAAAAAACATTTCCTAAGCCAAAGCTTGATACTATAGACATGTAGGAAGTTAGTGCTTCTAATATACTTGATACCCAGTTTTATCTTCATTTTTGTTTTCATCGTGGCCTATAAAGCATGGTCATTTTGAAAGCACTCGCGAAATTCTTGTTTTCATTTTGCTTTGCTACTAACGTTTTTAAGTTAATTCAAATAAACGAAAATGGTTCTACCAATTAGTTTACTTGATTAATTGCTGTTAGAAGTTAATAACAAATATTAAAGGATATGGTTGATCTTATTTATGAATCTTTTCATAGCATGTCCTTATTAAAAACAAATACAAGTAAAAATAAAATTTTAAAAAATATTCATCATCCCACAGATCCAAATTATGCTTATCAACTTTTGAAGCAATGCAACTTGAGCATTCGCATGTTGGTGAATAAAACATAAAACACATTACAGTACACAGCTAAACTAATCCCAGAAATCTTCGATTAGATTGAAAGTGTTCGCTTCGCGGTAAGCCAATTAACGTTAAAGTTTTACTTTCAACAAAAGCAGCTTTGGGGGAACTTCCAAGCTTGAATACTTAAACAACAATAGCAAATTGAAGCAATTCTCGCTAGAATAGTTACCTGACGATCCTTCAAAGGATGAAAATCAATCATCAACCGAAAACATTACACTTAGAAAGCATCCAGAAGCATACAACCATCCCTCTACATTGCTACAGCCTAGCCTAATGGGTTAAGACATTTGTACATGCAACCCAGTACTTGCTACACAATCCTACCATATGTCAGACAGAGGGTATATACCTCCTCACATGACAAGACCAGAGAACTACTGGACAGGGACAAATGACATTGCTCGCCTAAAATCTAATGAATTCAAAGCAACGTCGGGGAAGCGCTGCCCATTTGGTAAAATCAATCCACCATCTTTAGGCATAATGACCTGTAATTGGCCACTATTAAGACCACCTTCACCAGTTTTTGTAGAAGAAATTTCTTTCATTTTCTTCACGTATTTGAAAAACTCAGCAACTTGCCGCGCATAGCTTGAACAAAAAGATAATAAATAAATTAGAAATGTAGAACAAATGCCCAACTTCTTGTAAAGTTGGACACAGTAAATCATGTGCCAATAAAGAGGGCGATACTTGAAATCGAATGCATATTAGAACACTATCATGCTCCAAAAAATTAATGATAATTATAAGTTTGTATAGAAGATAAGATATCAGATAATTACTGCTCCTTCGCTTCAATATCTCTACTCAAATCAATGTTGGCTTCACAGTCGAGAATCAAAGCAGGAACCTGGTTCATCAAGAAAGTTACGCCCAGATGTATTTGGAAGAATGTGAAGCTTCGAACAAGAAAGAAGCTTTACCTTTTGGATACTTGAATGCATGTGATCACCTTCCAGATTAAATACCTTGTCTCTTATATCAGCATGCAAAGTACTGTCCAAACATAATGGTGGTTTATGGACTGATAATACCCCGTGATTACCACTCTGGAAAGGGAAAAGCCAGCTCTCATGCTTTTCATGCAGGTCACGGAGATAGTCCAAGGAGACTCCACCCTCTTCTGCTCTCTGCCTAAGCTTCATTCTCTGGTGACAAGTATCAGGACTTGCTCTAAGATAGATGAACCCATCAGGGATGAGCCCAGGTAAAACAGAAACAACAGGATCAAACCATGAATCATAAATACTGATCTCCATTTCATTCATCCACTTTGCTTCATGCACAGCTCGTACAAAGACCTTCAATAAGCAACAACAAGATTGAAATGCATCAGCCTTGAAACTCTAAAACCCAGGTCATGTTTCTCTTGGATTGTATGAACCAAACGAATAGGAACTGCACCATTTTGCAACAGGTTTTATCATCAAACTTGATCTAGTAGCAAAAACGATTCCAATATTCTTATTCCTACTTCAGTTTTCAATAGAAAATTAAAATATGGATACGCATTATTCTCTTGAATCATCAAAAGAATTAGCTGAAGTAAACAATCTTTTTGTTTTTAAATTGGGAAATGACATCAAAATAAAGGGCACTCACCATTCTGTCACTAAAAACACTCCTCTCCATCAACCTTAGAGGCTTCACTCCACCAGATGATTCCCTTTCCTGCATTACCCTCGTGACAAAAACATAATTCTGAAAGGTGTAGGCATACCTCTCTGGCTCAGCATAGAATGCATCAAGTATATTAAAGTGGTCAGGTCCAATATCCTGCCACTTATCAATGGGCTCTGGTACCACCTCAACAAGATCTCTTAGTTCAATTGTATCACTCACAATCTTCTGGAGGAATGTGGTCTTTCCAACACTGATGTTCCCCTCTACACAAAATGTAATTCGCTTCTTAAGTGCATGCTTCACATCTGAGTTTAAATCCTTCAACTCCTCATCTACACTCTCTTTGATAAAAGTTGTTATGCTCTCAGCATGGTTCCTGTGAATTATTCCAACAGAGCTCTGTAGATACTCCACCATTGTCTCATTTGACTTTCCAAGAAACTGCAGTTGGTGCACAAAAATCCCTGTTAGTATGCAATCTGAGAATTCTCGGATAACGGGCACCAGAACTTCAGAACTTTTTAGGCTAACAGAGAGCCCAAGCCCAAAACTAACATGTGCTCATACTCGAGAAACCCTTGCTGCATTCAGAAATGCCATAAACAACCATATGGAACCTTAAAAATCAAACAATCGGGAACGAAAACTGAAAAGAGAATAATGGCAACAACCACCAAAACAGGGTTCAGAGAAACTGTACTTTTAACTACAATTGCACGTATACCTTTTCCTTGTAAAATTGTTTGAGCTCGGCCATTCCTCGAAACCCTTTCTCCACAAGCTTTCTCAAGTTCTTGGGCCCCACCCCCGGAATCGTCAACAAATCAGCATTACTAATCACCTCACTCGACGCTCTCTGCCTCCTATTCAACTTATTTCCCTTCTCCTTCTCGCCTTCAGAGCTCTTCAGCCCCTCCACAGCCGCCGTCACAGAACCATCTATCCCTGTCGTGGTCACAGAGCCATCTGCCCCCGCCGCCGTCTGGTACCACACAGGTCGTCCCATGGTCCAGGCCCTCATAGGCGATTTTGGGGTTGTTCCAGTTACATTGTTGATGGAAATCGCGCAGCGGCATGAACCATAATTCAGGGAAGAGAACCAAGAAGAGACAGACGTAGGAGCGTTGGCCGTTTTGGCGACGAGACCAGCACCACCGGGAAAAGCTGGGGTGGAAACCGGCATTGCGAGAGAATGAAAGGGTTTAAGAGAGTAACAGAGAAAAGGAGTTGTTTTGGGACAAAAGCGAAAGGCACGAGACAGAGATAAAAAAGCGGAGGTGGGTTTGGTCTTAAAGCTTGAACTAACACAACCAGAGAAGGAAGGCTTAGTCGGGGTTCGCTGGAGCAGCTTCTGCATCATCAAAAACAAGCATTTCACTTTGTCTAACAAAGATATTTGTCTACACTATACAGTTACCTTACTTTGGCAGAGGCGGGAAAGTGGGAACATTCAACAGGGTAAGGAGGTTTTGGAGAGGAAAGAAAAGGCATGATTTTTGAAAATGGGTAGTTTTTTGTTAAGAGAAGAGAGAAAGGGAAACTAGGGTTTCTCGAGGACTTTCGTCTTTTGGCATGATACGATACCAAAATTAACACAAGGGGGGAAATACGTATTGACGGAACTACTAAGAAAACACACGAGAACATTGACCATCATCACTTTTGTTCTATTATCTACAGTTGACATCTTTATGTCTGAATTATATGGATCGTCAGATTTGATTTGTATAGTTTCCAATTCCAGTCTGTTGTGCGAATTGTTTCCGTTTCCTTGGACACTGCTTTCCACACGTCATAAGGGCCTTACATTATAGGTGGCTTTAATTGGAAGACAAGCTGGCACCTTCACACGCACGCCCCTTTCCTTTCCATTTTGTTTCGCTCCAACACATAATAGGAAGCATTACTTGTCCAGACAACTAATCGTGCGTCTTCCTAGACACTAAACTTTTTTTTTTTTTAAACTATGTTAGACACTAAACTTAGTACCATAAGTTGCACTTATTTCTTAGCATTACTTGTCCAGACAACTAATCGTGCATCTTCTTAGACACTAAACTTAGTACCATAAGTTGCATTTATTTCTTTACACAACAATCTTACTTAACTTTGTTTAAGTAAGTTTCAAACTTTTTCACGTGATCGTGAACTTATTTTTGAACGTTTCACTTTTTTTGCAATGTTTAACTCTCGTACTCTTACAAGAAAACTACAAAAATATTGGAATATTAATGACAACAATAGAAGCACAAAAAGATACAATAAATACCAACCTTTATTACTTCCCTCAAAGTATACAAATGATTGCTCTCTCAATCTTTGTGTGAAAAGCAAGACTCAAATAAACTGTTTATAGGTATCTTTGGCTTGATAGCCAATTTTGAATCCTGCCTAGATCACATCTTATCATTATCAAATATCTTCACATTATCCAATTAAATGGCATCCCCTAATAAGATTTAGCTACATCACAACTTATAAGCTAAAAGATAATATCTATCTAGGAATGATCCATCCATATCCCCGAAGATCTCCATAGATGATCCTCTCACATAATCTTTATCTTTAGAGCTGATTTCTATTTATTGTGATCTTATCAATCACATCATCCAAGATCTTTTCATGATCTCTATCCGTTATTGATGAGTCATCTAAGTCCAAAGCTTGTCATAACACATTGGTATAATCCAATGCTTACCCATGTCAGGGTCATTAGTCATGGTTCGTTCATTTAAGCAGACACTAAGTCATTAGTCTATCAAGAATCCAACCTTAACCAAATTAACTCGTACAAGGTCTAAAACTCAACTAAAACTTGCACTAGGTTTGATCTAACTTATTAAGTTGCCTTAGAACTCTTGCATGGAACTGCCATGTATATAATCCAACTAACCTTCCACCCAAGGCCCATTACCAGCTAGCTGTGAAGTGTCTGCATGTGCTAAGGGGCTAACAAACTACCCCCACTAGATGAATTCAACGCCCTTATCAAACTAGTTTGAAGGTAGGCATTCACCTAACCCTCGAACTGCCACAAGGTTGTGCCTTTCTCCATCGTAGCTTTTGTGATTGACAGTCCCTTCCACTGGATTAAGAACTCGGTCCTCCAATTCTTCTTATGCTGCCCTATTTTTCGATGATTTAATATCTTCTCTATTTGATCCTCGAATATTTTTCTCACAACTGTTGAAGCTCTCTTTATCTGACTCCTATTCATGTTTGATGCATCCTTATAGTAAGGTTTGAGAAAACTGACATGAAAAATAAGGTGTACCTTTAATCTCTCAGGCAACTTCAATCTGTATATCATGTTCCTTATTTAACTTAACAGTTTAAACGGTCCATCGTACTTCGACACTAATCCTCGATGTACTTGCTTACTTGAGATCTTCTTCTAAATTTATTGGGTAAGTTTCAACAGTTCCTTATCTCCCACATCGACCTCTAATGGCCTCTTTCATAAGTCTGCTTGCTTCTTCATCCGTTGAGAAGCTTTTTGAAGACTCCCTCGCCTCATCCAACAACTCTTGCTTCTCCATTGCGAACTTGTACACTACAAGACGCTTGTCACCCATCCTTTGTTGTGGAATCTTAAATGGAGTGAAAGGTTGCTGTTCCAAGACTATATCAAAGGGACTCTTCTCCGTAACAAAAGATCTATACAAGTTCTAGCAAAATTATACGGTATCAAGTAAACTTAACTAGTTACGTTGACTTGCACTTACATAATGCCTTAAGTACTCCTCTAATAGACCATTGATCATCTCTGTTTGGGCATCTGTTTGTGGCTAATTTACCGTTGAAAACTTAAAGTCGCAACCCATCATGTTAAAAAGGGACGTCTAGAATCGGCCCGTAAATTTAGCGTCTTAGTCAGTCACATTGTCCTTACGGACTCTGAACTATTTCACCATGTTCTTAGAGAACAACTCCGTCGTAATATCCAAAGGACACAAAAGATTGCATACATGGAGAAACGATCTATAATCACTATGATTGTCACCATGTTGTCCACCTTTGGAAACCCTCTAATGAAATCCATCGAAACTAAAATCTACGATCTTTTGGGGATGGATAAGATGTAGCAAATCAGCTTCTTTCCTCCTCTCCAACTTATCCAACTGACGCACAAGACATGTCTTGACATACAACTCAATGCCATTCTCCATCTTTGTCCAATAATAGGAACGAGTTAAGAGCACCATCATCCTTTGATATTCGGCATGACTGACTCATTATGAGTTATGTGTCTCCTTCAACAGTTGTTTCCACAAGCCACCAAAACTAGGCACATACACTAGACTACTCTTAATCATCAACAATCCATCATCATCAACCTAAACCTGCGCATAACACCTTCCTTAAGTTATGAGATTAACTTATAATATGTGTTGTCCAATGGAGCTGTAGTTTTGATTTGCTCCAACAGGTTAGATTCCACCCTTATAATGGCATATAGGGCCACGAACACCTCCTTCCGACTTAAGGCATCTGCCACATTGTTATGCCTCCCGGGTTTATTCTCCCAACACGAAGTCATATTCAATAAGAAACTATTATTATTAGGCTTGCTTTGTGGACAACTTCTTTTGGGTCCTGAAAAATATATTGGCAACATTATCTATATGTACAACAAACCTAGTCCTCAATAAATATACTCGCCATGTCTCAAGGCAATGCACCACTGCAAACATCTCCTTTTCATGCATCGAGTATTGCTGCTTTGCATTATTGAGCTTTTAGCTCTCAAATGTCACGAAATGACCCTCCTATACTAGGACTCCGCCGATGGCTTTGTTTAATTCATCTGTATGTACCTCTAATGGAAGATCAAACATAGGCAACTTCAATATTGGTTCGGTTGAGATAGCGACTTTAAATACCTTGAATGCCTCCTGACATACATCTGACCAACACCATTCTTGCTTCTTCTTCAGCAAATCCATCAATGGAGCTACTTTTTTCGAGTATCCCACTATAAAAAGCCTATAGTAGTTAGTCAGTCTGAGAAAACTCTGTAACTGTATTACTATTGTAGGAATCTATCACTCAACTATGGCCTTCACTTTCTTCGGATCTATCCTGACCTCAACCTTACTCACCAAGTGAGCTAATAATATGATTTTTGATTGTGCAAACTGACACTTCTCCATCTTCACGTAGAGCTTGTGTTACTTCAGCTACTCGAACACTTTACTAAAGTATTTCACATGTTTTGTCATAGTCGTGCTAAACAGCACGATGTCGTCAAGATACACCATAGCGAACTCATCAAGGAGATCATACAACACGTCGTTCATCAGGTTGCTAAATGTTACAGGGGCATTAGTTAATTTGAGCAGCAAGACTAAGAATTCGTATGAGCCATACTAATTCACATACGTTGTCTTTTTCTTATTGCCCTAATATATCCGCACTTGCCAATACCCACTTTTAAGATCAAGCTTTGTGAAAACTGCTGCCCTCAACAATTTGTCCATCAAATCTTGAACTAAGGGATCATGATACTTCTTTTTCCTTGTTACCTTATTTAAGGCTAGATAGTCCAATCACATTTGGAGTGTTATGTCTTGCTTCTTTTGGAACAACACTGGGGCACCATATGGGGCTTTGGAAGGTTGGACAAAACCTGCCTCCAACAATTCCCAAAGTTGTTTTTGAAGCTCCCTTAACTCCAAAAGGACATCCTATACGTGATGCGTGCAAGTGAGATGGCTCCAAGAACTAACTCGATCATGTGATCCATCTCTCGATGGGGGGAAAAGTCTTATTCAACTCTTTCAACATTACATCCTGAAACTCCCTCAATAAACTTACAACTGCATCTAGGATTTCCACCATATGGTCCTCATCAATCTCCCACATGGTAGCGAGATAGGTCTTCATGCCTTCTTTAACCTTTTCTCAGTGCTCATGGCTGACATATATGCTACCGTCGTTATAACATCCTTCTTTCTGCCACTAGATCTACAACAATTAACATAGAAGGAATTTTGTTCATTCATGATCATCATACCTTCCAAATTTGGATACAACACTGCCTTTCTTCCTTTAAGAAATCGATCCCTAATACTAGCTTGAAATCTTCAAGTGGTATAATCATGCATTTGAACTTGGCATGCCAACTCCTTATGCTCACTGGGACGCTGTAAGTAGCTCCTGTCATCGCTTGTTCCTTACTTGTAGGGGTCTTCATCTTTGTTGGGGTCTTTGACACCTTAAGCCACAACTTTCGCATCATTTTTTCTAGCCATGAAAGAGTGTGTGGCACTAGTATCTAGCATTATGGTTACCTCCTTCCCATTGACTTATAGACATATTAGCTTGTCAAAAGGATTGGATTCACCTTTAATCACATTCAAAAAGGCAATCAGATTCATTGTCACTTCCGAATCTTCTTCTTCTTCTTCGACAACTAGGGTGTTTAGCATATCCTTCGTTAAACATTCTCTCACAAAATGTGGACTACTAAATAGGTAACATGTTGGGCTCCGTTTTCGGAACCCAACTCTTCAGAATATTATAACTATCATCAAATCATTTTCTTACTCTGATATCACTTATGTTGGGACCTGCTTGGCTTCGAAATCTAACTCTTGCTCTAAATCAATGTAAACATACATACATAACTGAACTACTTAAATCTATCATTTCATTTCTTTA
>JAOSBM010000003.1:18752930-18762989 GCA_027568955.1 Erythroxylum tenue
AGGGAAGACCTAAACCTAACAGGTATTCTTTCATATATAAGGTACTACTTTGCCATGATACAGGTACGACATTAGAATCCTACTTTTCTCTATTCACAGCCACCAAAACCCTTACAAAAAAGACTGACTTGAGCGTCGGAGGGGCCTTCCGGGAATCAACCCCCGACGTGCCTTTTGCTGTTTTGCAGGTATTCTAACTAAAGCCTTTGAAGCTCATGGATCGGAACAGCGACATTCAGCCCCATCGAAATCAGACTGAACCAAAAATAAACAAAACAGAAATGCAGAGAATTGGACAACATGGAAATCACAAGAAGGGCACTTGTCATTAGATGAGTATTAATCAAATGTAATGATTTTAAAGGCGTAAAGAAACGTGCACTTTAATCCTACTTAATATAAATTAGACCTTGGTATTAAAACTTTAGTAAGATATTATTATTTAGAAATACAATTCATTTAATTTCCAAAAAAAGAGTATATTTAATATAAATCACTAATGTAGATTAATGTCAAATTAAATAATATATATATATATATATAAATAATTCCTAGTACAAATTTAATTAGATTATTCGGTAAGTGCAAGTAAAGATTCCTCAAATTGATGGGCCCACTTACCACTTTAAGTCCTTTTTGAAAGGCTTGGATTTATCTTTGTTTCATTTATCCTATATGTACAAATTTAATTAGATTATTTGGTAAGTGCAAGTAAAGATTCCTCAAATTGATGGGCCCACTTACCACTTTAAGCACTATTTGTCCTCTCGGAGCAGTTGTCAAGTGGTTGCTGATTTTATTAAGTTAGACATCGCACGAACTCACGCAGCATGTGCTGTTAGTACTTGGACCAAATAATAATGCGGTAGGGATCCCGTAGAAATCAACGTGTTGGTGAAATGTAAATGGTGTGTGCAAAAAACTGGATATTGAACGGGCACAAGCAGATACGACGGCTACACTCATGGAGGTTGTTGTTGAACATTCTTCTTTCACTGCAAATCCTCGACTCTTCCAGTCTCATAACTCTTCTCCTTCACGTACTCACGACAAGGTTTTGATTCTTGACCTCACTACAAAAGAAATATGCATTCCTTGGCTGTGTTCTCCTAGTTCGTCTTTTTAGGGATTGCAATAAGATGAAAATACTCTATCTTGGGGTTCGATTTCGGGTTGTTTATTGAAGATTTTCTTTTGTCTGAGTGCATGTATTTCTTTCTTTTGAATTTGTATGAATCAGGAGGGTGGAAGATGGAAGGCCCTGTTACTAGCATACAAGACACTAGGAGTTGTATTTGGAGGACTGGTAACATCACCACTTTATGTTTATCCATCAATGCCACTCAAGTCTCCAACAGAAGAGGACTATCTGGGTATCTATAGCATCATGTTTTGGACTCTTTCTCTCATTGGGGTTGTCAAGTATGCCTTCATAGCCGTCAACGCTGATGATGAAGGCGAAGGTAAGCGCTTACTAGTCTTTTTCACTTTCTTTATTATCTCTTTCGCTGTTTTGCACTTAGCTATATTCCTGGCTCGCTTTTTTTCCACATATTTGGTTAGCAGAGGATTGAATATTGTGAGAATCGATTCATATTTTGTTTACATTTGTGCATCCGATGATTTTCGAACACCATATTGCATTAGTCATTTTATTAAAATTTCTTTTCTTATTTACTTTTTCTGGTCTAATGTTTGTTGTTTTCTGCTATAAATAGCTCCCGACTTCTTCAGTTGCAGTCTAAAGTCAGTAAAAAATTGACGGTTTGCTTGACTTAATTATGAGTTTCAAGCACTGGATGGAGGTCTCTTATGTAATTAAGATGTTGGGAAGTTATCTTAGTGTAACTTGGTGTTGTTGATTCATACGAATGATAGAAATGGAAGGACGGATGAAGTGCATATTTCATGTTGACAAGGGGACCTGTATTACTGGTTTTACAAATGCTCAGGGAGATGCGGGCAGAACCCAGTTTTTGAATATCAAGAGTATGCCTTCAGGCGTCAAGTCGTTTGGTTAATCAAAGTTAATATGAAAAAGGTTTTAATCAAAGTGAATATGAAAAAAGTTTTCTTTTGCTCACTGAATATTGTTACAATGGTCTTGTAGTGGTTTCTTTTGCTATTTAAAACAAAACTTTATGTGTTGATATTCCTTAAACAAGACAGTGATAACTGATGTAAGCCTGAAAGAAGCTCTTTAGCTCTCAAAAAAAAAAAAAAAACTAGATGATTCACTTTTAAAACTATTCAACATCCCTCTCTCTCCTTCTACTCGAAGAGAGTAAATTTTCTATGTTATAATAAAAGTATTGCATTAAAGTCAACAATTTTGCTTGGCACCAAGGTAATGCTTCTGGTGCTTCGAATAAGATCACTGAAAAGTTTATAACGTATGCCCCTTCTGCTAAGTAACCACCATAAAGCACAGTTATGTCCTATTTTGCCTCCTTGACAACAGCCAATATTTGGATGAGCTTTTACATCTCTGTGTGAAAGATGTATTATATTTGGATGAGCTTTTACATCTCTATCCCAAGTCTACCAAGGTTCTTCTTGACACATCTTATTTTTATTTCTTTTAAGTCTTTACGATGATATTTGATATTGTTGTCACTAGGGATATTTGGTCAAATTTACCAAACTAGAGAGTATGAAACGGGATCTACTGGCTTGCACTTCAAGAAAAACAATTTTATTGATATTTTTTGGTAACTTTCTATTCGATTTATTTTGTGTCTTCATGGAAATAATTTGACACTGTGATGCTGAGAATGATAGAGGTTCAGGTATTGCACGAATGAGCTGTTTCTAAGCTCTAACACCTTAAAAAGCGGTCATCTGTTATCTGATTGTCTGTGGCTGTGCTACTTTTGCCCAGATTGTGTAAGATGAGTGATGTTATTGGTGGACTTGTAAACCATAAGATTGTGAAGAGACACATGTTAATGTGTATAGTGGCAAAGATGGTTATTCATGTAGTGAATTTGATAACTTTATGTTAACATCGAAATTTGTATATGCCTTTTCAATGATCCCAGAGATAAAATTTGATGCTGTAAAGCAAGGTTATGGTTTAGCTTTTCTCTTTTTGCCGGACCTTCCAAACTTTGGCAATATTATTGTCTCTTCTCATATCAGCATTGCGTTAAGAGAAGACTTTGACTCTCATTACTGATACTGCATAATGCAAAAAAAATCATCTGGTCTCCAGAACAATTTCCAATGGGGTGCATTTTTGTTATCCCTTGTGTTTTTGATTATACTTTGTGGCATGATTGTTATTATGTGAATCTTTTTTTTTTGTTGCAATTTTTAGTAGTCACACTATGATTTTCTTACTATTAGCAATTTTTTTATTTGAGATGTGTATGCAAAAGGATGATTCTTTTCCCGTTTGAGTCACCCAAATATTAGCACTGCTGGTGTTGCAAGAAACATCAAAGTCTGCGAGAAGTCAGCCCCATAAAATGTTAGTTTTAACTGGTCATTGACTGATTTATGGCAGGTGGAACATTTGCGCTGTATTCATTACTCTGCAGGAAGATGAATATTGGAATACTTTCTTCTAGAGCAGAAGAATCTAATTCTAGTTTGTCAAATTCTTTCTCGCATGAAGAGATTCAAAATAAAACTAGGCTGGGAAAATTCTTTGAGAGAAGTATAGTTGCCAGAAGGGTTCTACTTTTCATTGCTATGCTAGGAATGTGTATGCTAATAGGGGACGGTGTACTCACACCAGCTATTTCAGGTTTCTAATAACTAATTTTACTTATCTATCTTATAGATTGGGATCTTGTTGATTTGACTTCACTATATTTGTTTCATGACAGTGTTGTCAGCAATGGATGGCTTAAGAGCACCTTTTCCTTCTGTTAGCAGATGTGAGTTGAAAAGTGTTCTAGCATCAAAGAATGTATAAACCTTATTAAAATGCAGTGCTGGGTCTTAACATGCATAAAACAAGTGCATAGCAGAGGAGAAAAGTGGATAATGAGTAATCAAACATGTAGTATTTGGAAACATAATTTGACAGTATAATATGAAAGTTGATAAAATATCCTTTTGATATAACTTAGTAATTCCCTTGTTAACAATTTTCTGTTTCAGTTTAAGGACATCCTTGTTCTGAGGAGCTTTATAAAATTACAATAACTTTAAACTGGCAGGCAAATATGTATCTTCAAACATCTCTCTAATCAAATAGCAATGGGTTAGTAAACAGACATTAGGTCCAAGAGACAATACCGTGGTTTGACTTGGAGAATTACAAAGTATAATGCCGAAACTAGTTTGAATCTAAAAGAAGGGAAAAAAAAATCATTAGAGAGAAGAATTTTGAAGCAGTGCAAGACTAAAAAAATCTTTGACAAGTATCCTTCTGATATTCTCAAGAAGCTAGGTTTATTCCCGAGGAGTGAATTGTCCAACAGTGAGGTGCTAAAATTTCTATTTTTTTCCTAGAAGCATCTCAGTTTATCTCTGTCTTATTTTACTTATTGTGGCATTACAGCTTTGGTTGAAGCTCTGTCTGCAATTGTTCTAGTTTTCCTTTTTCTGCTTCAAAAGTTTGGCACCTCCAAAGTGAGTTTTCTCTTTTCACCCATTATGGCTGCATGGACTTTATCTACTCCACTTGTAGGGATTTATAGCATTATACGAAACTACCCTGGCATATTCAAGGCCTTATCACCCCACTATATTTTAACATTCTTTTGGAGAAATGGCAAGGAAGGTTGGCTGCTGCTAGGGGGAACTATCCTCTGCATTACAGGTTAGCTGTTTGCTTTGTACTATTTAATGTAGTTTCTTGCTTCCCATTTCTTTTAGTTTTGAAGTACTGTTATGGATATCAGCATTCATAAATGCTGGTTAAAGTTTTATTCAAGCTGTATGTTGTATATTCTAAATGGTCTGAATGTTGGTCATGTAGCTTTATGACCTTTAAACGATGCAAGTCTTCATAATGTAGGCATATTTGATATTTCTTTATAAAATCCATCTACTTCAGAGTTATATGTTGATTTAGGTGGAATTCTGTCTCAGTAAGGCCCAAAATGACGATCAGAATGAAGAGTTCAGATGCATGTTGTATGCCTGCCAAGATTCCTATTTACGCAGAAACCATTTTTTTCGCTAACATAAGTGAGTGATTGTTCCATAAATTAGGTTCTGAAGCAATGTTTGCAGACCTTGGTCATTTTAACAAGAGCTCTATTCAGGTATTACCTAAGTCCTTTTGCAGATCTTTGGCTTCCACCTTCATGTATGGAAGGCTTATCTCATGTAATAATTTTGTTGCAGATCGCTTTTCTGTTCACTATATATCCATCACTGGTTCTGACTTATGCTGGGCAAACAGCATACCTCATTAGGAATCCTGGTGATCATGATGATGGATTTTACAAGTTTTTACCTAGACCAATATATTGGCCTATCTTTGTCATAGCCACGCTGGCTGCAATTGTTGCAAGCCAATCACTGGTATCAGCCACATTTTCTGTCATCAAGCAATCTGTAGTACTGGATTATTTCCCTCGTGTTAAGGTGGTACATACATCCTCCAGCAAAGAAGGGGAAGTCTACTCCCCTGAGGTTAATTATATCCTGATGATTGTCTGTGTTGGAGTGATACTTATCTTTGGGGATGGAAAGGATATTGGAAATGCATTTGGTACAAACACTGAACTTCTCATTTTACTTTGATTGCATTAAGTTTCCAATTAATTTCTTTTCTTTGGATTGGGCCACAAAATCCTTCAAACCATTGCTAGTGTAGTCAATAGTTTTTCCTGCACAATTCCCACCAAACAAATGTTTGCCGGCAGACTAGAGGCCCATATGTAGATGAATGTAATGGTTATCTTTTAAACTTTCAGAAACACTTTTTAAAACTCATTTAAGTAGATAATATGGGACTGTTTCAATATCCTTGCATCTGATATTTTTATATCTACACTATCTGACCTTACAAAATTTTGAAAATCTTACTTTCAGGTGTTGTTGTTAGTCTAGTAATGCTTATCACAACAATACTCCTGACGTTGGTGATGATAATGATATGGAGAACTTCAACATTCCTGGTTGTACTTTACTTCATTGTATTTTTTACAATGGAAGGTGTTTATGTCAGTGCAGTTCTAACCAAGTTACACGAGGGTGGATGGATTCCATTTGCAATTTCGTTGATTCTTGCTTTCATTATGTTTGGCTGGTTTTACGGAAGGCAGAGAAAGATGGAGTATGAGCTGGCTCACAAGATAGACTTGGGAAGGCTTAAAGTGCTATTATCTGAACCAGGGGTTCAAAGAGTTCCCGGGTTATGTTTCTTTTACACTCATATTCAAGATGGCTTGACTCCTATCCTTGGACATTACATTAAAAACATGAAATCGCTACACAAAGTTACCATTTTTACCACACTTAGGTACTTGCTAGTTCCCAAGGTTGCTCCACATGAGAGGATTTTGATCAACAAGCTGGGCATCAAAGGAGTGTATGGGTGTGTGATTCAATATGGCTATGCAGATTCTCTAAATCTTGAAGGAGCTGACTTTGTAAATCAAGTTACAAATAGCTTGAGGTTGCACATTCAGAACTCCTCAGGGGATGATTCTGAAGAGATTGAGGAGGAAATTTTTGGCTTTGAAGAGGCAAAACTGGCTGGTGTGATCCACATTAGAGGGAAAACGAGGTTTTACATAGGCCGCAATTGTAGCTGGTTTGACAGAAAGATGCTTGCTTTTTATGAAGCCATACATAGCAATTGTAGGTCAGGAATTCCAGCTCTGGGACTCGGGGTGCCACCTCCACAGCGGATTGAGGTGGGCATGCTATACGAGGCTTGATTTTAGCATGTCTATAATCTTTTGTTTTTGTTCTCGTCTTATATCTTTTCAACTTTATACAATGAATTTTTCAAGAAAATCTGATTTTTGCTAACCATATTGTTTATTTTGGGAAATTTTATATTTAAGTTCTGATGGAGAATTTGATCATTAATCACATTACTAAAATTTATTTTTTTATTTTCCAAAATTTAATTTAGATTCAAAAAGAATATAACATTACAAAATCTTTAATTTAAAATTTAAATTATCTGACGAGAGTGGCTTACGATCATTGTCCTCTCTGTCCTTAAATTTTGTTTGTTCATTTGGCTAGATGGTATCTGTTAGGGACCAGTTTCTCTATCACAGATTCAACCCAAACAATACTGCCCTGCACTATCAATCGACACTCAACATCCACAGAACAACAAACACAACAGTGATAGAATAAGAATAGAGATGAAATAGAGATGAATATAGATTAATATCGGTAGCTAAGTATATTGATATGCTAGACTTCGAGGGCTAGCTATCCTCCATACAACCGGCTAATCTTTGAGGGTTAGCCAACCTCCCCAATACCAAATCCTCACAATAACCAATTCTCAGATATCCTCTACCCAACCCCACACCGTCTCTTTATACCCTGTTTTCTAACTAACTATCCAGCTCAGCAAATTATTTTCAAATTATTTTCCTCACACTCTCAGAATATCGGGTCTCAACAATATCAACTATCAAGAATCTTCTTTGTGAAGTTGGACAAAATTTGTTTGCTTTTGCTATTAGAAGTTGTTGCAAACATAAAAACTAAAAGGAGGATAGTTCCCAAGATAATTAAAAGGTAGTCGATTGGATCCAATGTTTCTTCTACTTACCACCTAATGCATTGAAGAATGTTAAACCCAATCGTGAATTATGAAGTTCAATTTTTGAATTGATAACCAAAAGAATTTACACCAAGGTACGTCACATTACAAAATTGACCATCAATTAATATATTACACTATATTATACCAATGAAGAAGAGAGCCACAACAACATTTGGTAGCCATAAGTGTGAAGAATAAAACCATAGCTACATGCACTATATGCAATAGCCAATGTAGCTCGCAATTCCTGTTAGGAAATCGGGACGGGATCCGATCTCAACCGTTGGGGAATAATTATGAAACTTTTTCATATTTTGATCTCTTGAAAACTAAAATCTCTTTAATTCTATAAAATGATTAATAATTACATCATAATAAAGCATGAATCTTAGTTCGTATCTTATTCTGAAACTTGATCATATTCTTGTCATATCCTTTGAACTGTTTTCAAAATTTTGATTCATCTTAACCACCGTAACCGCACAAGTATCTGGTCTCTAACGGTATCCACAGAATAAGTTAAGAGAATTCTGTAACACTTACAGAGAGATTTAAGCAAGAAGTGCTAGCTTTATTAGAACTTAAGCATATTCATATTAAGTTTTGGACATTCCAGTTATTTAAATATCAATTATGCCAAAATAAGATCTGATATCTCACATTGATCTTTATTTATTAAGTATCTTATATTTAATCATAAAGTTTCCCGAACATAACCATCAAATCCAATTTAATTAAAATATCTTTGCACTTTTCAATCCTTCTTTATGTGAGGCCTATTAGGTTCCCAAATATGCTACTCCCTTCACACCCTGATGAGATGTAGAACTTTCATTCTCCTTCCCTTCCTTTGCTCCTCCGGTTGAAACTCTCTCTCTTTTCTTCATTTCCACCCTTATCCATCTGCAAACCTACCCTTCTCTGTCCTTCATCCTCCTTCTTGCACCTCCTTCAATCTAGGGGTAGTGTTGTCTTTTCTTCACAAACCCTTTTCTCACCCTCTTCACATTACTGTTTTTAGACCAACACTTTTCTACTCTAACCCCTGCACTACAACCACCTTACCTAAATTAGGCTTCTAAATCACAATGTCAGACCTCACACCTCCCAACCTTGTTGATTTTCCACCTTTACCCTCATGCATTTCACCATCCTCCTCTGCTGAATCGCCCCCAAATATGCCATAAGCTAACATAAACCCAAACATCCATTCCCCTTCATCGTCATCTCTCTATTAAGGCCCTTGTTATCCAAAACCCTTTGTTCCTTGCTCCCAATATTTGGAGGCAAGCACCCACCTCAGTTACAAACCCAAACCCGCCTAAACCAGTCACAATTAATGATACGAATTTCGTACCGTACCGGCTGGTACCACATATACCAGAAAATTACCGATAATTTTGTTAAATCTAAAATTTATAGGGACCAATTTGCAAATAAAAAAACTTTAATCCTAAAAATCTACACCCCCGACCTTCGTCCCGCCTCACTCTCTTCTATCTTCTCTCTGTCGTCCATCCGTCTATCGCGCTCCCTCCGTCGCTCTCTGCCGCCTGATTCTCACCGTTTGTCTCTCTCATGTCGCGTCGCCGCCCTCCCCGGTCTGGATCTGGACTCTGGTCTCCTCGAGTCTTCCTCTTCTCCTCTGTCGTGGAATTGTGTTCCCTGGTCTCGCGGCTCGCCTTCCTTGCGTCGTCCACGCCGCCTAAATACGTTGCCGCCTCCCTCTGTCGCAACACCACCGGCCCACCGACCCTTCGACAACGACCCAAGTGAAGACCTGAGTGACCCGAACCCGACAGTTAACAAATTTTTTTGGGTATGTGTTCACTGTTGAGTTGATCTGTTCTCTACTTCTCTGTGTTTCCAAAAATTGCTGGTAAATGCATTTTTTGTGTGTTGTGGATTGGAAATAGATTGGATTTGCCATGTATTAGACTATTAGTGTCGATCAGTTGATGAAAATGTTGATGAAAATGTTGTCGGTGGGTGGACTTGTGGAGGATTGAGTTTGGATTGTTGAATACCGAAGTTGAACTTGAAGTGTGAAGTTTGAACTGATGAGGATTGAGAATGGATTAATTACTAATTAGTGAATGTCGATTGTTTTGTTTTAGCATAGGTTTGGAAATTGGAATGAGGATTGGTTTGAAACATTTTGGAATGGAATTTTTGAAGTTGATAATTTGAAATTGTTGGATTGAAGTTGAAGAATACCGTAGGTAAGTAATTTATGTTATTTTGTTATGAATTTGTAATTATGCAAATATTGTAAAATGAAATTGTAAATTAGAATTGGAAATTTAGAATTGTAAAATGGGGTTAGTAACTTAGTATGTAATTAATTAATTATGTAT
>JAOSBM010000003.1:18906141-18925427 GCA_027568955.1 Erythroxylum tenue
CCGCCATTTGGCCCACCCAGATCTGATACGATGCACTATATCGTAATCAATATTACCATCGCTTTGGATGATGGATCTTAAGTATTTGAAACTCGATTTCTGTGGTACGATAGCAATACCAATTGCTACCTCCGCCTCAGGTATCATCTGGCGACTCGAAAAGGTGCACTCTAAATATTCCGTCTTGACCCTGCTCATTTAAAAACCTTTAGACTCCAACACTTCTCTCCAACATTCCAACTTGGCATTGACCCCCTCATTTGTCTCATCCACCAGGACTATATCGTCCACAAATAACATACACCATGGCACCTCTCCTTGAATATGCTTAGTGAGTTCAGCTAATACTAATGTGAACAAAAAAGGGCTTACAACTGAGCCTTGGTGTAGTCCAACACCAATAGCGAATGCTTCCGTGTCACCCCCGATCGTCCTTACACTAGTCAATGCTCCTTCATACATATCCTTGACCACTTTTATATAAGTGCTAGGAATGTCCTTTGCCTCCAAACACCTCCATATGAGTTCTCTAGGAACCCTGTCATATGCTTTCTCCAAATCTACAAAAACTATGTGCAAGTCCCGTTTCCATTCTCTGTAACATTCCATCAATCTCCTAAGTAGATAAATAGCTTCTGTCGTGGACCTACCCGGCATAAATCTGAATTGATTGTCCGAAATCGAAATAACTCTCCGGATTCTCCTTTCAATTACCTCCTCCCACAACTTCATTATATGACTTAATAATTTGATGCCTCTATAATTGTAGCATTGTTGGATGTCTCCTTTGGCCTTATACAAGAGGATTAACCTACTCAACCTCCATTCATCCGGCATCGTGGCTGACTCGAGGATTACATTAAAGAGCCGAGCTAACCATGTAGTACCAACAGTGCCCAATCGCTTCCATACCTCGATAGGGATCTCATCCGGCCCTTCTGCTCGTCTGCTCCCCATTCTCTTGAGAGCCCTTGTAATCTCTCCCCCGGTGATCCTCCCCCAAGGGTTCCCGTCTAGATATTGCCTCGACACAGGGGGTTCCCCTAGCTCTACGTCAACCAATAAGTCGTCGTTATAAAGGCCATAAAAGTATCTCTGTCACCGCTGTCTGATGGCATCGGCCTCAGTGAGTACCTGTCCTGCTTCGTCGCAGATACAACAAATGCGATTGAAATCTCCCGTCTCTCGAGCCCTATTTCGAGCTAACTTGAAAATTCTTTGGGCTCCTTTGGCTGTATCCAACTCCCTGTACATATCCTCGGAAGCCTCTCCACGAGCCACTGCGATAGTCTTCTTCGCTCTTTGTTTTGCCAGTTTATACCGAACCCTGTTTGTAACACGCTCCTCCTCGGTAGCACTTTCCAACAGATCTATAAAAGCTCTCTTCTTCAGCTTTACCATCCTTTGGACCTCTTCGGACCACCACCAAGATGGCATTCGTCCGCCTCCTCGTCTTTTAAAAACCCCCATGAGTTTTGTGGTGGTCTCTCTTATCATGGGGGCCACTCCCTGCCACATCTGATTTGAATTCTCACTCACCACCCAAGGTGTATGATTCCTAACTTGAGTCTTAAAACGTTCCACCATGTCCCCGTGTAGTCTCCACCACCTGATTTTGCGAAAACGCTCGGTAAATTGTTGTGCCCTCCATCCCTTAATATGTAGACCTGTAACTAACAATTTATGTTGAGTTGCCAGGCATGCGGCTGGAAGCACTTTACAATCTTTACACTACGATCTAGCTCTTGTCCTGATAAGGATATAATCGATTTGCATTTTGATCGTACTACTCTGAAACGTCACCAGTTGTGCTTCATTTTTCTTAAACAAGGAATTTACTAAGACTAACTCATAAGCGACGGCCATGTCCAGTAAATCCACCCCACTAGCATTCCTAGAGCCGTATCCAAAGTCACCATGAGTCCCTGTATAACCATCTGCAGCCGCCCCTATATGTCCGTTAAAATCCCCTCCTAGGAAGAGCTGCTCATAGGGAGAGATTTGTTGAAGCACTCCATCCAGCACCTCCCAGAATGTACGTCTCTGTTGACCGTTTGTGCCAGCTTGAGGAGCATACGCACAAACTACGTTGAGAACTAACTGCGTAGGACAATTTTTGCCACCATCAACTTGTTATTGACCCTTGTGATCTCCACTACCCTGTTCAATAGTCCCTTGTCTACTAAAATACCTACCCCATTCTGCTTCCCCGGACTGCCGGCGTACCATAGTTTGAATCCCCCTACCTCCTTTGCTTTGGCTCCAGCCCACCTAGTCTCTTGAATGCATGCTATTTGTATCCTATACTTGGCTAAAATCTCTACCAATTTTAAAGACTTTCCCGTGAGGGTTCCCACGTTCCAAGAGCCGAGTCTAACTAAATCATCACCATCTTTACTCGGGCAAGTTGCACGACTGCATCCAATAACACTATCGGAAGTCATTCCTCCTGCTCCTCGACTCTAACCCGTCTCGATAGAAAATGTTAAAAAGTCACGAAAGTCGTCCCCCTACAGACAATACTACAGTAGGAATAAGAATAGAAAATAGCAAAGGATAATAAAAAGAGTATAATAAATAATAATAATAATAATAATAGAAAATGAATAAATAAATAAATAAATATAACAATATAAATATATATAAATAGTTTATTTAATAATTTTGGATTTTTTTTAAAATATGGAAATAGAGAGAGAAAGATAGGATTTTAAAAATAATAATAGCAATAATAGAAAAAATTAATAAGAAGAATGGAAAATATAAAAATAATAGTAGAAGTAACAACAGTAATAAAAGATTAAAACAAAATAATGCAGGATAACATTAAAAATAGTACGACGAGATTACTACGAATAGAAAAATAGAATCTATGGATAAAGTAATGCAAACAAATAGATAATGATGAAAAAAAAACTAACAGTAATAAATAAAAGAAATGAATAACAGGAGAGTAGTATTAATAATAATAACTAAAGGAACAATAATAATAGGAAACAATCGAGGATCAAGAAGCTAAAATCGAAAAAGGAGGTACTATTGCAAATAAAAAAAGAAATAATACTTCGAAAATCAGAGTCAAACCGCTGTTAATCTAAAAAGTAGCTACCATTAAAATAGGAAATCAGCAGTGAATCATACACTAAGAGCCAATCAGAGAAGAGCACCAAAGAAAATAAGCACTGAGTATCGTAGGATCAACAGGAGAAAGAAATAACAACAACCCTACTTGTAAAAGCTTTGTCCCCGTAAAGAAAGAAACGTGGCCACCAATTCAAAATGTGGAAAATTTTATTGAGATACAATTTAATTTTGAAACGTGAATCTTGGTTAGTATGTTAAAACTTAAAACTTGAACTTTTTAATAATTTTCCAGTTATTCCTTATTTGAGCACTATCAACTATTAGCATGAAAACGCAGTTGTCATTGTCAAAGAAAAGAAATTTTTTCTACAATCGATATTTTTTCTCACTAAATATCAACCTTAAAAATGACAGTATGATTTGCACAATGTCTATTTATTCATACACAAATAGGAGGCAGACGACGAGGATCCTGAGTTCAATGTAGCCGGTCCAGTGTCTGGCGAAGCTAGAAAGTCAATCTTTTCCAGCAGTCAGCTCAAACGAGAGTTGTTATTATACGTATATATCAGCAGGTGGCTTCAACGGAGCCTAGCCTCCCTTTCATACTAGAGAGTGGAGGGGGATGCCATTCATCTATAACGTTGAACAAGAAGAGTACGATATATGCAACTTGGAAAATTTCAAGAGAAAAGGGTTCCGTTTTCTATGGGATATGGACACTATTTCACCTTCCAGGTTTTGGGAAAGAGAGCTTAATCTTACCCCGTAATGCCCAGCTTGCGTGCTTCAATCAATAAAAAGCAAAACACAATTATTCAAACTTGTCTACCTAATTCAATGCCTCGAGAGGTTTAAAAGTCAAGATGGTGGGAGCACTTTATTGAATGTTCATTCCCTATATCATCATCAGAATGAACTTTTTGATCATTTTATGTCCTAATTATGTACAATACATGTATCCATATGGATATCAATCTTAACCTTTTATTCCTCGTTTCATTATCATCATCTTTAGCTTTCTTTTTCGTGTGTAAAACAATTATATACTACTCATGAGCACATGAAAAGTAGGCGGACTTCTTTCACATTCTTATTCGAAAGGTTTTAAGTCCAACACAGTAACATATGGGACCTCTCTCTATTCTTCCAATGCATGTCTCTCAGAAACTTGTCAACTACCCTAACTAGTAAGGATCATATTTCAAAGCTGCACTAACGTTGTCTTTTCGTCTAACATGCAAAGATGAGCCTAAGTAAACATTGGATGCTCAAGGTGTTAGGTTGAAGTTAATAGGACTAGCAGCATATGGGTCAAAAGATAAAGATGTCATTTATAAGTCAAAATGTGCGTATGTATGTTCCAAATTGGGGGCAAATGAATGGAAAATCACATCGTTGTAATTGAATTCGTGCGTAACTAATCACCTAGAAAGCAGCAGAGGAAAATATGGAAGAGCCAAAAAGAGGTATCTATATATGGGGAAGTGTGCATTGGTATGATTTCGTCTGAAATTGTTCATTTCACTTTGAGGGTTTTATTTTGATGTGTGACGTATAGACCTTGAGTCCAGGTAGAGATGTGGAAAATATTGATTGAGATGTTTTTAGTTTTTAGAAGACCTTTTTGACAAAAATCTTTGCCTTTTGGCAAGTGATCATAAAATGTCAATCTTTGTTAGTGTAGCAGGTTTCTATTTTTTTATATATACACACTTCTGAAAACATGTCACGCGAGTATGTAGGACAAAAGGTTTGGTAACACATTATCTCTCCGTATAAGATGATTCAGTGTCCTGAACTGTTGGATTATGACAATAAATAGTTGAATCACCACTTTTTCAAAAAAAAAAATAGTTGATTCTCCGACCATTTCCAAAATTATAGATGAATATTTATTCCTCTAAATAGTTTGGATACAAAAGGGAATCATCGAGTGGAAAAAAGAATACTTAATTTTGCATTAAATGCATTACCACCTGGTACTATTTAGGGATGAGAAACTAAAAATTATAAAACAATTTATTTTTTAATTATATCGGAATTTGAATTATGTAATTGATACTGCAGCAAGATTATCACAATATAATCGAATGGATCTAGCCATTGAATCTACTATAGACAACTCGAAAATTAAGTTTATAAGTTAAATTGCCTGTGTAGTAGCTCCATAATATGCAACAAATTCTGCATGCATAGTTGAGGAAGTTACCAATGTCTACTTGACACTCTTCTAGAATATTGCACCATCTGTCAACATAAAAATGTACCCTAAAGTAGATTTATGATCATCTGGACACATAGCAAAATCGGAGTCTATATATCCTGTGAGGTTTAAATCGTTGACTTTTTTGTATGTCAATGTATAATCCTTGGTACCCTTTAGGTATCTCAACACTCATTTAACTGCATTCTAATGGTCCACACCTTGGTTAGCTACATATCGACTCAACAGTCCAATAGCAAATGCAATGTTTGGTCTAGTGCACACTTGGGCATACATTAAGTTACCAACTATACTAGAATACGGGACATTCCTCATAGCCTCTCTCTCAACTTCATTTTTAGGACACTATGCCAAAGATAATCTCTCGCCATAAGAGATAGGTGCTACAACAGTTTTACATTCAGTCATATTAAACCTTTGTAGCACTCGCTCAATGTATGCTTTTTGTGAGAGACTCAATGAGTATTGAGATTTGTCACAGTGAATATGTATACCAAGGACAAAAAATGCTTCACCTAAATCGTCATGTCAAAGTGTTTGGCCAAAAGTTGATTTACCTCATGCAGCATGGCCAAATCATTTTAAGCGAGCAAGATATCATCCACATATAATAATAGGAAAATAACTTTCCTTCCCCTGACCTTAGAATATAAGCATCTTTCAACTTTGTTTTCACAAAGCTGAATGAGGTTAAAACCTCATCAAACTTTAGGTACTATTGCCTGAAAGCTTGTTTCAAACTGTATATTGATTTAGTCAACTTACAAACTTTTTCAGTTGCATCTTGATCCTGAAATCCTTCAGGTTGCTCCATATAGACCTCCTTATAAAGGTTACCATTCAGGAAAGCAGTTTTAACGTTCATCTGATATAGTTCCATGTCATAATGAGCTACTATTGTCATAATCACTCTAAATGCATCTTTTGAGGATACAGAAGAGAAGGTACCATTGAAGTCAACTCCTTCTCATTGAGTGAATCCCCTAATAACCAAACGCGATTTAAACCACTCAACTTGACCCTATGTGTCCTTCTTGATCTTAAATAGCCACTTGCAACTGACAAACCTGCAATTTTGAGGTAAATCAACAAGCTCCAATACCTCATTATGCCTCATAGATTACATCTCATCCTTCATTGCTTCCCACCACAAGTCCACACGGGGTCCAGAAATAGCTTCTGTAAAAGTAATTGGATCCACAATATGTCCTATGTCATAATTTTGCTCACCCAAATGGACTATGTAATCTAATAAGATAGCATGTCGCCTTTCTCTGGTGGATCTGCGTAACTGCATAGGTTCTTGTACCTTAGAAACCTCTTCCTGAATAGGTATAGATCTCTGTGCCTACATAGGCATGGTACTCGAACCTTCATCCACCAGTCCTGACTGTATAAGAGGCGAATATGTAATAATCATAGTATCTGTCCTACTATCTCCTGGAGGGTGTGAAGATCCTCCTTCATCGTGGACATCATATTCCAAAAATTTAGTCGTCTGGGATTCCACTATTCTGGCCTCTTCTTCTCTACAATAAAATTTGTAGCCCTTAAAATGGTCAGGATAACCTACTAAATAGCAACGAGTGGAACGAGGTTGTAATTTGCTCTCATAAGGATTATATAACCTTACCTTAGCAAGACAACCCTACAAATAAATGTGTGCAAGGCTTGGCTTCCTTCTAACCCAAAGTTCAAAAGGCATCTTTGGTACTGACTTATTTGGGACACTATTCAAGATATACAATGTCGTCTTAATGGCTTTACTCTAAAGGTATTCGGGTGGATTAATCCTACTCTGCATTGACCTCATCATGTCTTTTAAGATGCGATTGCACCTTTTGACCATACCATTTTGATCAGGACTACCTGACATAGTGAACTGAGTCATTATTCCAACTAATTTCAAATACCTGGCAAACGGGTTGTCCTTCAACCCCATGTCTACCATAGTATTCCTCTCTCTTGTCAGGTCTGACTATCTTTATTGATGTTTCCAATTGGTTTGTAACCTCAGTCTTAAAGATCTTGAACTTATCAAGAACTTTAGACTTTTCTTAAGCAAGAACACATAGTCAGAGGGAATAATCATCTATAAATGTCAGAAAATATCTAGTATTGCATAACGTGATTGTATAGGACCACTAACGTTTGTATATATGAGGTCCAATAAACCAGAAGCACAAGTTGACCCCTTTTTCTTTATCTTGGTCAACTTACCCCTACAACAATTGATACATGTTTCTAGATCACTGAAGTCCAAAGTTGGGAGAATGTTATGCTTTATCAATCTTTCAACCCTCTCCCTGGAAATGTTGCCAAGATGTTTATGTGGAAATATGTACGATATTTCCTTTATGAAGGCACTCTTTCGAGTAACAAATTCACAAACGTAAGAAGAGACATACATTTCATTAGGAGTAAGACATATTCTATATAGTCCGTAGGATAAGAATTCAGCAATATAAGAAGAGATATACATTTCATTAGGAGTAAAACATATTCTATATAGTCCGTAGGATAAGAAGGTAGTTCTGATATGTCTTGTATTGATAAAAATATTTACAACCAAAGTGTCAAATACAAAACGATAGCCCTTTTTTTTTATCCAAAACTGATACAGAGATCAAGTTCTGTATAAAATATGATATATAAAATATGTCTCGTAAAACTAATACAATCCCCGTATCAAAGTTCATGCCTACATCTTCTATAAACAAAACATCCATCTCTTCATTGTTGTCGACCATCAGCTTCTCCTCTCCTTTAGTCGGCCTTCTCATGGATGTGAACCCCTACATTGTGGAAGCAACATGATTAAAAGCTCCACTATCTAACCACCAAGAACTTGATGTTGTTATAGCTACAATGGATTCATGAATCATATAGGCCGAGGAGTTACCTGAAAGTTCTTGCTTAACCTTCCGCAGGTTGTGCTTCAAGCAATTGGCCTTCCTATGCCCATTCTTCTTATAGAAGAAGCACCTCATACTCTTTATGTCATATGGGCCCTTAGCAATTTTGGATTGTTCAGTATGAATATGTGGAGATGGTTTGGGTTTCTTACCCTTACCCTTAGGCTGTTGGGGCTTAGTCTTCCTCTTACCTTTGGCAGCTACAAACAGGGCTATAAGAGGAGAACTCTTAATCTTCTCCTCAACTGCAACACTCTGAGAAATCAAGGCATTGATGTCCTAGGCCTCATCCTAAGAGATGTAGGAGGTAGCCAACATCTCAAACTCTCAAGGGAGAGTATTTAGTGTCTGATGCACTATGAGCGTGTCAGGAATAGGTACATCTAGTGCCATCAGCTTACTCTGAAGGTGAACCATCCTGATAATATACTCTCTAGCGCCTCCTTCTCTTGTATACCTCATGGAGAACAACTCTTTAATCAAGGTGCTCTGCTTCGCATGAGAAGACACCTTGTACCTCTGGGACATGCTATTCATAAACTTCTTCGCGATGATCGTATCTGGTAATCAACTGAGCAGATGATTTGGGATCGATCTCTTAATAGTCAAATAGCACATCCTATTTGACTGCTCCCAGATTGCTATTACTACTTTATCAGCTTCTAAGCTGATATCGGTAAGTGGAGAAGGCCTCTCGATATGCACCAACATTTTAACGTCAACTATCTCCGGGGCACACTCAACATTCTTCTTCCACTTCTTGGAATTGAAACCATTTAAGGTCTCAATCATAACATTATTGTTATTTACAGAAAAGGTGACTACAAAATAGAAAAGACAATGTAAAGATCAGTATAAATGCAGGATAACAGTGATACTTAAAGCATTAAAGCAGTATCAATACCGAGAATCCAATCACAGATATTATAAAACACTTTTGTACTGAATACATAATATATATAATTAGATCCCCTATATAAAAGCGATCAGAGTACAAACCATCAATTCTTATGACACTATCACCTTTGGGTGAATAGATCATTTAAGCAACGACTTTGCTCCATCTAATGCCTTTATGAATATCTCAAAATCCTATATAAGGCCAACACCTTTGGGCAGAATAACCAAACATAAGGCAGAGACATCCCCAACATGTGAGCAAAACAATCCAAAACACTGACTTGAAAGACCACTTTGATGACTACATCTTCATCAGTACCTTAGAAAGTTCAAAAACACAAGGTATACATCTTTATGTCATTCTCACATTCTAAATCAGCTATAAATGCAAAAACCAAATGCACAGTCAAATAATCATATAGTAGTACTGAAAACATCTTCTTTAAACTTTATTTAAGACTTTTATTTTAAAAAATTATCAATAAGAGTGATTATCGTATTTTCCCGAATATCGAACCTACCACGCGAGACATAAAACTTGAAGTGTCTCTCTTATGCAATTTGGAGCACAAAAATGCACTCAAAACCAGATTAAAAAAGCTTTAAAACCTTTTTCTGGAATCCAATTATTAACGTAATAAATCAAAAAAATTTGAAAAATCATTGTACCCCATGCGTCGTACAGTGAAAGCCATTGCGTGTGTGGGGGGCGCGTGCTAAGCAGGCGTCAGACGCATCTGGAGCGTGTCGTTACGCACTATTGTAACGCACGGGCCCCCTTTGCCATCCGCAAGCGTGATGCCTGCTAATGTCAGCGTTACAATGTTGTTGACGTCATGCTGACGTCAGAACTAGAAATTAACAAATTTCTTTTCAAAATTTCCAAAGGTTGCCCTGACATGCACCTGACGGTGCAATTGCCCTCTGACGGGGAGAGCAATTTTTGGTGATCCTAGGATTTTTTGGCACTTTTTGGCTCGTTTTTGACTCATTTTTTATAGCTAGCCTTATGTATATCACTTTTACATAATAAACCGAAAAACGAATAAAAAACTGATGAAAAACATAATGGATGAAAATTGAAAAACCTTCATTTCCAGCAACCCAATCACGTATCTGTTCTAATATCAAATGTAACACATACATTAGACCTTATTACGTGTTTCGGATCATTCATGAAAGTGCTCTTAACGGATCAAAGAATCTATCTATTTACGAATGATATGAGCAACTATAAGAGAATTTAACCTTTATATATATAACTTCTATGTTAGACTTTCACATCGTAAGCTTAATATGTAAGTACTCTTAACAGGTTTTCTAATATGTAAGTATTCTTAACGGGTCAAAAAATTTGTATATTTACAAATGATTTGAGCAATTATAAGAAAACTTAACCTGTGTATATATAACTTCTATGTTAGGCTTTTACATCGTAAGCATAATATAAGTCCGATTGACGCTATATTAGGCGATAGTAGGATAATTGTCGACGGGTAAAATAGTAGTTAAAAAATAGCTACATTTTGAATGAATGGGTAAATTTTAGGGGGAAACAAGAAGAGTATAAGCATGGAATTCTATGTGACGTAGCAGTAGCAGGAGAGGGTCACAGTCTATTTTCACCCTACGACTGTTACTCCCTCCTCCTGAGTCCTGTGTTAGCCCGGCGATTTGACGAGACGCACCTTTTATTAATAGCAATACACGGGTTGATCTCCATCTTGGAGACCTTTCAACTCTGAAAATTCCCTTATGTACAATATATAATATAAGTAGATAGATAGATGCACTAACTAGGTAGCTATAGCTATTACTTACACCACCGTCATCATCATCATGAATCAGCCAAGCCCAAAATAAACTTAATTATTTGTACAGTGAAAATAATATTGACAAGGGCACATTAATCGAGATCCAGATCAAACAAATTTTACCTGCAAGCACACGCCAAGGGTACTCGGCGTCCTCGAAGGAGAAGCCTTGCCTTACCCCCACACTTCTATTCTTTCTGTCGCCTATTTTGAATATCATTATTGTCAAGAGTAGTACTAGTACTTTGTTTGTTTCCCAAAGAAAATTAATAAATGTAGGGATGTGTAATTTTGTGTGTGAGGGAACGCATTTTTTGCTGATCCGCAATAAATGGGATGGCCTTTTTGGATTCACATGGAAGCGTGAAATTGGAAAAAGTATTTTTTAATTATATTCTATTCTTTAGAATCATTCCATTTGCACAGGAATTTTCATCATTCCCTTTCTCTGCCATTTCCCATCATCGTCCTGTTGCATTTGCCAGAGTGAATACAAAACAAAAGGAACACAAGAAATGGTTTAATCCCCAGATACATACGTACACATGTATGGATTGGGGAAGAAAGAGATTGTCTAGTCTTTCTTCCTCTGCAATTTTTGCTGCCATTTCTGTATCCCCTGAAAATTTGTAATGTTTTTTCTAATCTGCCTGAATATTTGTTTCCTTTCCATGCACCGTTCAACTCAATTCCCCCTTGGTCATTTTATCTTGTCCCTGCTTTCCTTTTTTATTCAATTATCTTTTCGGTTTTCCCATTTCTTGACACCCCCTCCGCTAAAGTCTAAAAGAAAAAAATAAATAAGAAAAGATTATCGTGAATCCGTGACTAGACCACCCCCGAATGTCCTCCCAAAATTCTACTTTTCTTTCAAAGACAGTTGAGTCATATATTTTATTCAAAAATAGAAGGTAAGGAAAGCTAAGATTCTTAATATTGGGGCGCTTGACCTTGACTTTACGAGTATAGCTATAGCATCTCCATCCAAGTAGCGCATTGAATATTAGATTATATTCAATTTTGATATATTCCATCTTTGACATGACATTCTCTGAGGAGACGCATTACATTTTGATTTGGGTCGTTTCGTTTCACGTCATAGCCAAAAGTCAAGCCAACGAACTTGTAGCAATATTTACTATTTAGTGGTGGACATTTATAAATTACATATGTCAGTCAATTCGAAGATAATTACAGTAAAATGAAAGGATACATGCCGTCAAAAAATAACAAGTATTAAATAATGTTATATTTTATTATTATAGTAAGTAAAAAAATTTGAAAGCAGCAATTTAAATATATTGTCTTCTGAATCTAAATTATACTATTTGAATAAAAATGTCATAAAGAGAGCACTTAGTTTTTAATAACATTTTAGTGCAACATGCTTTCATTTGTATTTACCAAAAAAAAAACATGCTTTAATTTGTAAATTATCAATATTTTAATTTTGACGAATATAAAATAATGTGTTGGTTTGATCTTTATTACCCGGAAAAAAAAAAGAATCATATCATATCAACTTAGGCATACGTACAGAGAAGAGAAGAACAGAAGTTGGGAGGGAGAAGCAAAGTTGTAGCAGGCAGCTATTGCCGGCCTACACTACACCAATCACATCCCATCAGCCGCCTACACATTACTCCTTCAGATCCATCCACCAAAAGCGAAGAAAATCACAACTCCTCAAAGTAAAAGTAAACGCAACAATGGAATGGAACGGAACAGAGAGAAAAACAAAGAGCATAATTAAAGATTATTATATAATATGGGGACAGGAGGAAGGTACAAGTGCGCGTATACCAAGGGCAAGGTTCGATGACAGAATCATGATAATTCTCTCGGGGTTTTTGTACGTAGGATCAGAGCAGACAATAACAATATTAAAAAATAATTATAAATAATAAACATAAATGGTAAGAGTAAATCTAATTCTTTCTGTTTCTGTACTCTTTCAGCTTTTTCCTCTCTTCCTTTCTACTAAATGCTATTTGTCTTTTGCCAACCTCCGGACAGCATATTCATGTCTCCATTTGTCTTTTTTTTTTAATTATAAATTAGTTAACATTTTGTAGCCCCAAATAAAAAAAAAAGTTAACATTTATACCAGGTGTTAGTGTATAATTAAGCTGTCTCTAAACTAGTAAAGCTTCTTAATTGGATTAAAAATATAGATTAGATGATAAGTAATACCTTTTCTTAATAAAATTTGAACCTTGGCAGCTAGCTGTTACGGGAGCCAAAGTCAACCAATTTGAATGCATCAAGCTTATTTAAACAAAAAGATTTATGTTTTCGTATCATTTTATTAAATTTTAATAAAATTTAAATAATAGGATGCATATATATACAAACTAAAGGATAGCTATAAAAATGATAATGCTTTATTTTTGTAATTGAAATTTTTTCTTTCAATAACATTAACCAAGTATTTTTTTATATATTTAAGTTTAGTCTTTGTCATTTTTAATAGAATTATTTACAAAATATTATTTAATTTCATAATGAAAAAGACTATCTTGTTTAATCGTTTTATGTTTCTTTGACTCGCGCGTAATATTTTAAGGATGATTTCTTTCCGTCTTATCATCCGCATTGCTAATGCTGTCCCTTTCTATTTATGGAACCTCTGTGAAATACTACTAAATAAATTGAACTTTATATTTAAAGCTAGCTCAACTCAAGTCATGTGTAAAATTTTTGAATGCCAAACCGTTCCATCTGTAGTCGTTTCAAGACTTAGGATTGGATTGGAATTTTGATGTGAATTGAAGTGATTATGCATTGGAAATTAAAGTCTGAAGCTCAATTAGTTATTTGGTGGATCGGATAGGACATTGGAGGAATAATGCACGTGAAGTGGTGAGCAGTAGTAATGATTGAAAGATTTATAGGAGTAAAATAATAAGGTACTGTATTAGAATTTCAATAGTCGGCACCGCCTTTTGTATACTTTGGGTTTGCTATTACCTATTAGCATTCTCTATAGTCTTTCTTTATTGTAATGTAAGTATGTAAGATTAGAAATTTCTCCAAGATGAAAATGAAACGTGATCTATTTGAACATTCCCAATCCCAGGGAATAATACTTCCTCTTGAACTGTATCTTCCCAACACTGACGTACTTGTCTTATACACCACCGCCTGATTTTTCATGACATAGAATAGAATTGAAATATATATTACTACAAACTACAAAGACAAAGCAAAGCATTTTCTTTAATCAATTTAATGATTCGTCATTGTACATTTCTCACGTGTTTGCACGTGGCGTTTTGTCATGCGCGACGCGATACAAATATGTTAACCAACTCTCTCTCTTCATTTTATAAGAAAATGTTAAACTCTACGTCATTCTTAAAGAACTCATAACAAACTTTTGTGATTAACATATGAAACAGAAAATGATGGCCACTATACAATTAAAAGATAAAATATATGAACCTAGCTAAATTTGGGCTATAAGAAATTGCAGTATTTGCGAACTCCGGCTGATCGTATCGACCAGCTAGGTGTCCGATGCTTACGTCAGTTATTCGGTCTACAATAGAAATTCGGTTACTAATTAACCGCTTCATCCCTCAGCTCTGCTTATTGGTGTATTCATTATTCCTTTTTCTTTGCTCAACTTGCAGGTGAAAGCTTTTCATCTAAACTTGGAAAAGCTCGGTTAAGTTAGTTGAAATATCATGAATTGAACGTTTTCGGTATCAGTAATCCAATGAAGAAGCAACCATACATTTGTAGGAACTTAACCTTAGAATTTTTGTTTTGTTTAGCCATAATTGTTCATTAATTAGAGTTTGATGATTCATTTTAAGTGAACGCATCCAATCTAAAAGCCGTTCACTTGTTATAATATATCGCCATGAGAAGAAATAGATACAAGAGTGTTACGAGACGAGAAATTACAGTCAAAATGAAGGTGCGTCCCAGAAGACACAGTTTTGGAAACAAAATCGAAATATTATTATAGCCCTGCTTCGTTTGCTTGCCTTGCATGGACATAAAGAGATCATGACGACTTTTTGTTTCTTGATATGTCAGAGAGAGAGAGAGAGAGAGAGAGCAAAGGTCAAAACGAAGCAGTTGGTTTTTGTTTTTTCTTGGTTTTGCATAATGGCAACGCTGCATATGGTCATACTTATATCTAGACGTAATGATTTTCGAGTGTAAACAGATCAGAAACTCGTGAGTTCTCAGATTTCCAACAATTATTAATACGCACATATCGAAGGCTGCCTTTCTTTTCCTCTTCGTCTCTGCACCAAAAACTAAAAGAAATAGAGAGACAGAGCGCAGGCAGGAGGCAGGAAGCACTTGCAGGGTATTATCAGTCTCCCAAGGAATTTACAGCTTCGTCTCTTCCTTTTCCTCGTGATCTCTCTCTCTCTCTCTGTCACTCTTTCTTTACAGGCAAAGAAAAAGTTAAACGTTATTCTTTTTTTTTTTTCCCTCTGCCCATCTTCTCTTACTTGGATCTGTTTACTAGTATCACTTTCTCTTAAACTCCTTTGTGTCCGGTTCGTGCGTAATTTCATGCCCTACACACTTCCTCCAAGGTTGAAACAACCATAAGGTATTCTTCTGAATAGGGCAACTCAGAGCGACCGAAGAAAAGGAAAAATCATAACCGTTGTCAACTAGAGAATTAGTTTGGAGGGCAAGCCAGGTGGTGAGCAGGTGGTTAGGGGTGTAAAGGTGGAATCTTTCGGCTACCCAATTAGATTTTCAGACAGATAGAGATAATTTAAGGACATGGGCAGTTGTGGTAGGAGTGGGGCTGTGAGGCAGTATATAAGATCGAAGGTACCTCGTTTGAGATGGACTCCTGAGCTTCACCATTGCTTTGTTCATGCCATCGAGAGGCTTGGTGGTCAAGACAGTAAGTCTACTTTGTTGTTTCTTCTTTAGCAATCTTTTCTAGGTTTTGATTTAACCATGTGACTTTTACCTTACTATAGAGCTGTGTTCCTTGTTATCTGAAGATTTTGGCCCTCATATATGCGTTGCTATTTATTCTTTTTTTTTTGTTTTTGCAGAAGCTACACCTAAACTTGTTCTTCAGCTGATGGATGTGAAAGGGCTTACCATTTCCCATGTGAAGAGTCATCTTCAGGTTTCTTTTTTTTTTCTTTTTTGATTGTTGTCTTCATTTATTCTTATAGTCCTTTCCTACATGTTTGGATTCAAATGTATTCGGTTTGAAAAATCAGTTCACTTACGCATACTTACTTGTCTTTGACCAGATGTATAGGAGCATGAGGAGTTACCTGGGCAGGCAAGGTATATATCCAAGCATCAACTATAGGATCGGATATAATAACTATAATGTGTTCTAAGTCGTCAACTATTTGAAAATTTCTTTGATCTCAGTGTAGAATTTTTCATTTTAAATGGTTTACATAGTATGTTCGAAGGCATTCTGTTAAACTTTCCTCTAATGGTTCTTATTGATGGGTAGGGGAAAGTTTACAAGCATTACTTTTAAACGAAGATTTTGGAAATGGAGTAACAGCTGCCTCATCACCTCATTTATCGTCTCTCATTTCTAGCTAATTGAATTTTTGCCAAAACAGTGGAGTGCAAAGAAATTCTAAAACCTTGCCGAATCTTCTACTATTAGCATTATTAATGAAACCCACGATCCAAATTAAATCACACCGATTTTTTTTTTCCATGTTTTGAAGGAAGCATTAATAACAATATCAAACTAATAGAAGTATTTCTAAGTTTAGTGGCTCTCTTTAATGGCGTTTAAACGCACTGATTTCTCGCTCGCGCACGCTTTCTCTTTCTATAATATCTATATCTATATGTGTGTGTGGGACAGATAAGAGCTCGACAAAGCATAGAAGACATACATCTGAAGAGCATAATGAATGTTTTGACGAAGTAAAAGCCAATGAAGAATCAGAGACTCGCTTCGTCTACGGTATTCCTCACCCTTCAAAAAGGTTAGCTTTATTTGCAGTTCCTCATTTTTTCGGATACTACAAGTGTTAAGAAAAGGTGGATATAGACCTAGAAGCAAACAAAAGAAGATCTGCTACAATGCATTATGCGTTCCTTTCAAGGATGGACTTTTTTTCTTCTATGTGAAGTTTCCTTCTGTTTGATTTCACTTTTGCTTCCATGAACAGGGCAAGAACCGAGGCCAGTTCCATCTGTGATAAGAACCTGCAATGCAGCGAAGGAATAAGTGAGACAGTGGTCTCAAATCCGTACACTTTTCATGATCGTGTGGGAATAAGCGAGAGGACTAAGTGTGGTGGGGTTTTTAGATGGGGGCAATCCTATTATAAACCGCAGGAACAATACAATATCCCCATCTCTATGCCACTTGATCTTTGTAATCTCAATTGCGCACTGCAAGATTCTAATTTTCTCAAGGTAAAAAAAAAAGTCTCTTATTTCTCTTTTGTTGTCGCAGTAACCAGCTTTTTAGTGTTTTGGTTGGGTTTGGGTCTAGTCTAACCTTTTGAACCCAAGGAACTTGGTAGCTTACAGGTATATAAATAGAAGATAATGCGTTTTTATGACCAGTGATATGATGGAATGTGCAGCACTCTTTGTTAGCATTCATTTCCATGACGTTACACACTGTATATTTTCATCTCACTGAAAACTTTTATATTCAATGCTGCTCCAACTTGGGATTTGAACTGTGCCTGAATATGTATACTTTTGTCTCGTTTTAAGTCCAATTTTGTTCTTTTCTTTATTTATCCTTCTGCCTGGGTCCAAGTCTTGGTCTTTTGAAGAAACAGGTTTCATTTGGACTCCTTCCTATGGATTTACTAGTTGATAAGAGCTGGTAATATGTGTATATTAGAAGTTAAAGGTTGCATAGCTGAACTTTAACAAAAATATGGATTTGGAGGAATGTAAAGCGGAGCAGTATGAATTGAATTGTCGAAAGGCCCTTCCATTGGTTAATGATTGTATAGGCGTCTGATTGATGAAGCACATACATTCTGTGGTCCACCATCACTTTTTCCATAACAAATGGGAGGGAGGGGACCTCTCATTTCTCTCTAGACATAGACAGGATAGAAAATTCAACAGTTTCATTATTTAAGAACAACTGTTGTGGCAGTAGCAGTACTTGTACCCCGTCCCGTCCTTTCTTCTTTCTTGATTTTCAGGGCTGTCTACGTCTCTGTCTAACTTTATTAAGCCTACATACTTCTTTGCACTAAGCAGCTCTTGATTTCCAATGTATTTGTGCGCTGATTAGCTGTAACCCCTAGTAATGTTATTGTGCCTTCGAAGTCCTCCCTTTGAAAAATTCGAAACAAAGTTGGTTTGATTCTCTGAAAATATATAAATAATAAAAATGCCCATTTCATGGTTTTGTTTTAATAGATTAGCAAGCCAGAGGATCAAAAGCGCATATCAACGGGCAATGCTTATGAATCTACGGGGAGTGGAAGAGAAGAAGGTGAGAACCAGAGTGGATGCGAGCTGTCATTGTCACTCTCAATAACCACCCATCCTCAGTCCCAGAAGAGTAATAACTCTTCCACTAGTGAGATAAGCGAGGCATTCTCTTCTCATCCTAGGTTTAACGTCAAGGACTTGTATGATTCATCGTCTGGAAAACACAGCATTAACTTGGATCTGTCTATCGCTCTTTGTGGTGGCTAATTCCCAATGTAAAGAAAAAACATGTGGTTTTGTTGACTGTCAACTTTTAGTGCTTCCGAGTAATTTTTGGTTTGTAGTTTTAGCTTATTATCCATTTCGGTAAAGTTTCTCCGCCGGAATCCACCCATCCATTGTTTGACATGGGTGGGATAGCTTGAACCTGCTTACTCCATCATCTTAGCTGCTTTATTTTATTTAAGATTCAGTTGCGTTGGGCTTAAGCTGTTGAGGGCAAATCATTAAGTTTGTGTTATAAGTGTGTGGGTGTCTGAAGTTGCAATAAAACATGTGAGAGATCCGGTAGACGATAGGTCTGTTTGCCATGATCTGGGGATCCGGTTCAAAACCTGGTTGAAAATGGCCAAACTCCCTTCCCAAATTGAAGTCGCCTGGCAATTGAAAGGTCTTGGGCTTGAGGTTAGACTTCCTCTTTGGGGGCTGCTGGCTCGTCCCAGGTTAACTCACTGTTAGATCAGGTACGGTCTGAGTATTCGCAATACACTGCTGAAAAGACCATACAAAAATATGAAGTATAATCGAAAATACTCAGAAAGTATGAACATACCTTTATGTCGTGGATTGGTTGCTTCTTTTACGGATTTCAAGACACTGCAAACGCAAATGCCCTCTACCGGTATCCACACGAGTATGCACGATCCGGGCTGCGGCTGTGGTGTGCTAGCACGTCCTGAAACT
>JAOSBM010000003.1:18938743-18949086 GCA_027568955.1 Erythroxylum tenue
GTATTTTACCATTAATTTCTTTACAAAATCATTCCCATTTCAAAACTCATCTAAGTATAATTTATACTTAGGTTTATATCTCACTAAACCCATTAAAATCTCTATTCCTCTCTCATTGAATCACTTTAGAAATTTTCCAAATCACACTGTCGAGTCTACTATTCACATTCAATTAGAAAGTGAAACTGATGTAATTTGGTCATAGTCTCTTCTAGAAAAGTGTTCCTCTATGTCTTATGTTTCTATTGACACCAAAATCACTCAATTTGGTTCAAAAAATTGGATGATATACCTCAAACATTTTCGGACTATTCTTATCCAAAAATAGTGTACTATACCCAACTTCCATCTAGAAATTGAACACCTTAGAGACTGAATCAAGATTCAGCTTCCTCATATTATTTGTATCCCTATTTCTTTAATTTACTTCAAATCAAAAATCATCTCAATTGGAATCCTACAGATCCAGATATAATCAAAACATTAAAGCATGGTCAGTAAAAATAATCCCATTTACACTGTTCCAACGGATTCCCACAGTTTCATTTGATCAAACGTTATCAATTCAATTCAAAATGATACACAATTTTATGGAGAGGTATAGAAATGTCTTATAGATCTTTTGGTTCAAGAATCACCTCATTTTAAGGTCGGATGATGAAGTTATGGCCAAAAGAATAAACTATGTTTATGTGCTAAAACATTTCAAACCCACTTTGGCTCGATTACCATAACTTTCACAAATAATGTCAGATTGGTGTCGTTTGTGGACAGTGTGAACGAAGACTGCGAGATCTATAACTCTTATGAAGAAATCGAAACACGATTTTGCCTCAAAAAGAGGTCAAAAATGTGATTTACTGAAGCTGTCCTGAGAATGTCTGTTTAAAGGACATTCATGTCCGTTTAACGGACATTGTCAGGCTTGGGGGCACTTTTTCAGCCGAGAAGGTTCGTTTAACGGACATGCACTAGCCTGGGGGTCTTTTTAGACCCTAGACGGTCTGTTTAACGGACATTGGTGACCCAAAACTTCTTCCAAAGCCTCTCCAAAGGTTCCTACATCCATTCTAACATCATATACACCCATAATCTTCTCAAATTCACCTCTTCTAGCACAAAAACACTTCATATCCATTCAAACACCAACTTTGATTCATTAAAACTTCTAATCTCTACTCAAATGATTCATCACATTCAACTATATCTTCCCATTGAAAAGTTCCTATCCTTTATCCCTAACATATCTTATTCCTTAGTATCAAGCACTTCATATTCCAAATTCAACATTTCAAATTGATGACTTCTTCATGTATACCAAAAGCTTAACTCAACAGCATCCCTACCTCAATTCATATTCCCTATTTGCTCATAAACACCCAAATTAAAACATAAACATATATATTCATCCAAGATTTTGCTGCATCCAGTTCTCATTTTCACATCAAAATTTGAGACTCTTAAAAGAAAAATTTATATTCGAAGTCTTCATAAGAAAGATAGCCATATGTCTCTAATTTAATCCAAATCATGAATCAACTCAATTGGATAACTACAGAACAAGTTATGGATAACACAAAAGGATATTAGTGGAAATTTTTCTGCTAACATTTTCCAGATTTTCAAACTTTTAACATTTTACCACTAACTCATCCTATACCTAAATTATTTCTTCCATTTCATTTCCTCATCATTATTTACCCAATTCAACTCAATAAATCACTCACAAACAATTCATGATCTGTAATTGTTCTTCAACCAAAAACAGAGCATCACACATTTACCATTCATCATAAATTTTCTGCACTCACCCTAACATCATTATATACAACATCTAACTTCCTAAACATCTCTATAACACATTATACATCATTAATCATCATACATATACAAAAGCAAGAACTTGAACTAGGCTTTCCATCATTCACGACCCATACATACATATCACATAATCAAGTCATCAAATCTATATTTACCCATCATTCTAGCTTAGTTTAACCATACTCATAACATTTAAAGAAAAACTTACTTGGTTTAGCTCCAAACTCTTCAAACTCTCACTCAACCCTAGCTCCCTAGCATCACTTGTTCATCATCTTAAAGGAGGTAAAGATAGTTTTTTCTTGTGGCAAATTGAAGAAACAATAAGATGGAAGTAGAAATTGAAAGATAGAGCAAGGTTCAATGTGGGTAAGACAAAAACTCATGAAGGGGAAGAAGAGAAGAAGAAGGAGACACGAAAATGAAGAAACCAAGAGATAAAAATGAAGACAAACCAATTATGTTGTCTTTCAAGTGGAGAATAACGTGGATTGGATGAGTGGTGAGTGGTAGTGACACTTGTCACTGCCACTTGTCACTTTCTGATGGTCCCATGTGGACTCATATTAAAAACTAGTATATTTGTCTCCAATTTTTACTCCAATTATCTCCCAATTTTCAATGAAACTTGTAAATAATTCTTAAAGCCATTTATCTAAATTTCCATTGTCATTTGACAGTAAGTTCTACTACCGGTTAACAATTGTCTTGCCAATTGACAATTTTTTTTAGTCCAGAAATTATCCCGAATTTTTCTGAAAGTTTTCCCAAAATTCTCCAAAAATTCTAAATCAAAAATTACACTCTCCAAATCCATTTTCAATACAAACAAATCACAATTCTCAAAAACAATCACAGCTATTAACAATTATACCTAGAATGTCAATGAATGCATGTACAATTATTGTTATGTGCAAAGATTCACTATGTATGTGCATGTGCACCTTATGTAATGCATGAGCATGAGATGTGTTTTTCCTAATTTCTCTGATTGATCTCACATGTTACAATTCTCCCCCCCTCCTTAAAGAAATTTCATCCTTGAAATTAATTTCTGATTAATGAATAAGGTAGGGATACTATTATGTCATATGCTCCTCTGTTTCATATATCACTTCACCACTCGAATACTTTCTTTCAAAAGACCACAGTTGATAGGTTTAATAGGTCTCTCAATCCCGTGTTTAGATATCACTTTTCCTTAATTATTTCCTTGATAAGTTTCAGATTACTCACAATTTTCACTTCCAGTCTCAATAACACATATATCGGATCATTACTATACTTCCTACCCATATCCATGTAACACTGTGTGAATCCGAAACATCTTTTATAATTTATACTGACTCATAAATCTATAGTCCTATTATCCCCACAGTTTCATATAGACCAATTTATGTCAAATTTAGTTTCCCCTATTTACACCTTTATCTCCATCTAAATGCACCTTAGCAGAGGAGATACTCTTTAAAGTAATTCATCTTTCGCTTGCTATTTTACATCTCATTAATTTTAGAACACTTAGCTTTTATATCTATCTCACGATGTTCCATAACCTCGATGTTGATCCACTTAACTCATTCATCATTTTCTTGGATCACTTAACCCCTATTACAGATTCTTTTTGCTCATCAATAGTATCTCGAATAATTTCTGTCCTTCAACCATTTTTAGGCCCTCTTCATTCCAATATAGGGGAAAACGACTCCTTTTTGTCGTATAAGGCCTCATACAGTATTCTAATGGTATCACCAATATAACAATTGTTATGCCTGCAGTCAATTAGAACTATACATTAATCTCATGTTCCTATGAACTCCAAAAATATAAGCTTTACACCTGTCTCCAATAGTCAAGACTATTGGTAACTCAAACGTATAATCACTAGGTTTTACATTCTTAGCCATCAATTGCTCTTTTGATGTCTTCTTACTAGGACATATAGCTTCGATTGTTTCTTATGTTTTCTCTAACAGTCTCTTTGTCAGGTATTATACAAACTTTTTAAATATCAAGTACTCGATAAGGTTCACAATTTCTAAATCCTCAATTTGCGCTTTGCCAATCCTTTTATACACAACTAATTTTAAATTTCAATAGCTAATAACACTTTCTTTTTGCCCCTTTTTAGCTCGACATTCTGCACTCATTATTGCACTAGGTTTGATAACCTTAACATCCAAATTTATGATACTCTGCTATTGAATTTTCTATTCAATACATTGAATTGTAACACTAGCTTTATTAGGAAGCACTCATTTGCACAATCCCTTTCAATCCTTTCAAACTCACTAATTACCTCAATCTTTACTGATCTGCATATTCATATATATATCCAAAATGTTTCTATACATATAGTGTCTCCAAGCTTTCAAACCGATTACTATTGCAACAAATTTCAGGTCATGCAGCTTATGAGGCTATAATTGTCCCTAGGTACACAAAATCACTTTATACTATTGCAACAGATTGCACCTTACTCTTTAATGGGAAACTTCGTTATATACTGCAAAATCTCCAAATCAAAGTGGTACAATTAACACTGCGGTTATAAATTCCTCAAAAATCCTTTTTACATTCATCACTGATACGAATTACATATTTTTCCTCAAATATTCGAAATTTCATCTCACTTTTTCAAACACTTTCACAATACCATCTATGCTCATAGTCACTAGTTGATAGAATTTTGTTTGGATCATTTTAACCTCCAATATCATAATACTATCGGGGACATTGTTAACTCCAACTGATATAACCTAAGACTTTTTTATGCCCATAATTTGTTTGGGTAATTCTTTAAGTAACTAATTCCTCAGTGCAGTAGTATTATCACATGTTATTCTCAATTTCCCAATTAACTCCCTTTCTTGAATGATTTCCTTAGTTCATTCGATTTCCTGTGATTTCATATTGACTTATTCTAATGTCTGTTCATTCATATCAGTTTCTACACATATTTCAATTTATTTGCAAGCATAACTTGCCGTGTTGGTAACAAATCCATCATATATATAATTTGTGTCTCCCAAACATATTTACACAGACTATAATGTGGACCTAAGTTCACCTCACATTAGCGAGAGTGTCCCCTTAAATTCAAAAATCCACTTACATAGTTGGATACGTTACATCAACAAAATGCATACACTCTTAGTAGCATTTTCTAATTCTTATGCTTAATTCTTCGCTAGGGATGTAACTCCAATATTCACCTTTGACTCATTATTTATTCATTTCCAATTTATTCCTTCATTGGTCATTTTTAAAATGAATCAACCGGTTTACTGACCCTATCTCAGTGATTTCTTGGTACTATCCTCGATATTGTTCATAAAATCCTTGTCAATCAACTATATCACTATTAGTCATTCTTAGTACCTCAAGAAGATCAATTTCAACCTTTCATAATATCTTAATAAGATCAATTCATATCATAACTTATATGATCAGAACATCCTTTATAATAAGGCTCAATAAGGCAATAAACAAATTCATTTACTCTAGTGCCTTGGCATATGCCACCATCAATTAACCAATTAATAACATTTGCTAATGATACTTAAATTCCAATTGTTTCTAGACAACACTTCTATCTTTGTTCCTGCCTACAGGTGTCTCAACACGATCGTGACAGAAACCTAATTTGTTAAGCCACTATCGTGCCCTGCACTTTCTTCCTCACCTTAACACACCTATTAACATCAATTCTACTCCAATTTTCCAGAATTTACCTCTTCGAATGCTACATCATTTCATAATAATTGAACTATCATTTTGAGTGCATTAACTCCTCTTATTGATTCATCGTCCTTTTCCTTAATCGCGTTCATACATTAAATCCCAACTTATGCGCATTTCTAACTTTCTTCATACTACACATCCTTCATCTCTTATAAGGTCATTTATAACTATTTTATTCCCTCTTTTTTTTCTTCATTTATATCCCATTTTCCTATTGTCATTATTTCATCTTGTCTACGTATATCCTCAATCCATTCAGAATTATAGATGCAGACTAAAATTTTTTTGATCCCAGTATCATAGACATATTATTACGCTAAATCATAACTTTTATCACATTTATCTGACATTCATTTCAAATCCATATCTAACCTTTCAAGGTCATAGAAAAATTTATTTCCTTTAACCCGACTTGTACACTTTAGTCTCATCATTTCCACTTGAAGTGAATCACACGTTAATGTAGAACTTAATAATGATGTGTAGATGCACAAGAAGGGGGTGGGGGTTGAATTGTGGTAAAATTTTTGTCAATCCCCTTTTAAAAACAAGTTCGTTAAAGAAACCTTGTTCTTATCGCAAGAACTACTGAAAAACAAAGTTGTAGAGTGTTCTTGAAAACCCGCGTAAAAACAGTAATATCAAAAATTCAAAGATAAGAGAGACTGAGAGTTGAGAGATTTCGACACAGTAATTTTTATACTGGTTCACCCCAAACCGTGGGTTACATCCAGTCCTCAGATGTCTCTCTGAGATTTCACTATCTCTCAACAACGTTACAAGTATTCTTTGTTTTCGAGCCTCTTCAGGTCTCTTATACTCAATATTCTTTTACACTTAGCCTCTTCAGGCTATCTGCACTACTTTCACTCTGAAAGATGTTTCGAACTTTGTTACAGAAAACTAGCTCTAGATTTTCGTACAATATTTTTCTCAAGTATTGCTAAGCTTTTAATCTCGATAATTTTAGTAACTTCTGTAGTCTTCGACTTCGACTCTTATTTATAGCCTTCGTCTTTAACTACTTCTTGAAAACTACTTCTTGATTCTTTAAAGAAACGATTATTCAGTTGAGTTCTGTAACTAACTCATACTGATTCTTTTGTCTACTTTCTTTCATCTGTTTTCTTCGTCTGCTTTTTAGCTTCCGTCTACTTTTCATTTGCTTCCGTCTGCTTTCCGCTTTAGCTTCCGTCTGCTTTCTGCTTTAGCTTTCGTCTGCTTTCTTATATTGCTTCCGTCTTCTTTTCTTCGACTATTTTCTTCATCTGCTTTCTAGATTGCTTATGTCTGCTTTTTCATTCGTCTGTTTTCTGGATTGGTTCTGTCTGGTTTTTCATTCGTCTTCTTTCTAGATTGCTTCCGTCTAGTTTTTCATTTGTCTGCTTTCTAAATTGCTTCCGTCTTCTTTTTCATTTGTCTGCTTTCTAGATTGCTTCCATCTGCTTTTTGTTCGTCATCAAAATCCTTAATGGTAAAGTCGTTTTGACTTAAAAATCTCCCCCTTTTTGATGATAACAAATACTTTTATTAAGAAATGAAAAGCATATACAGATTATATCTTTTGACAAAAACTAAGAACATTAGAACATTGTCTTCTTGTGTTCTTCCTTTCATTTTTCTCCCCCTGTCTTCTGTTCCTTCTTTTCTCTTCTCTTCTTCTTCTGTTCTCTTCTCCTCTCTTCTCTCCCTATTTGTTATTAATAAAAAAATTGATTACTACCGAAAGCGCTGTAATATTTCCTTCATCATTTCCTTTATCTCCCTGACTTCTCTTCGCAATTGAGCTACTTCAACGTATAAGTCAGGTGCAGCTGTCGGTTGATCATCCTCCTTAGGTTGTTCTTCTTCAGAAGCAATTGTAGTGTTGTAAGCGTCTGAAGATGGAACACTTGCTTCAATGATCTCTAGGGTAAAAGGTTGAACAGAAAGATTTGGGTTAGGGAGGTCTAAATCATCAGGAGCTGGTAGTAGTCTAACTCATCTTCCAAGCAAGGGTAGAGCTTCATGAATTGAAGACATATTCCATAAAGGCCTACAGCGCATAATTACCTTCACAAGTGACTCAATTATGCACGTAAAATCTCCAATTTTGATGGTGTTACACTTCCCTTCAATAAGTCTTCCCCCCACTGGATAAGGTTCGTTCATAGATTTACTACCACTGCTCCCTGGGTCATCTGAAATGTGATGGGAAATAAAGGTTCCCATCATCTTCTTCGCTACATACCCTGTTTCATAGCACGCTGCATCTATGAGATGCACTTCTTTTTGCAATTTGATCTGATTTCAGATCATCTATTTTCTCTTTTGGGTATAACTTCATCTTCCCCATCTCATCATTGCGTACAATGTGATGCTTCGGTTGGAAGTCAGGTACAACCTTTATCACCGTTTCCTCTTTGATAGGGAAAATAGTGTATGTTTGTTTTGTCATCTATGTGGGATAAGGTTTCTTTCCTTCATCCTTCAGAAACCCATAAAAGCTCTTCTGATCTTCATTTAATAGATGCATTGTACAACTATTTACCCGAATAGGATGAAAATGTACCCGCACTAACCTTTTAGGGATTTCCTTGATGATTATAGATGTACTCTTTTTTTTCACAGGTTGGACTTCTTCAGTCACCTTGATTCTCAAATATTCTTTACTCAGAAGTTGAGAGGAGTTAACCTGTACCAGACTGCTTTCTGCTGATCTTACCGATTGATCATCATTGGAAGTATCCTTCTCCTGACTAGCTTTCTCCTTTTGAACAGCAGTAGGAGTAGCCTTCTCCTGACTAGCTTTCTCCTTTTGAACAGCTGTAGGAGTAGCGTTCTACTGACTGGCTTTTTCCTTAGTAAGAGTATCCTTTTTCTGACTGATTTTCTCCTTCTTTCAAGCTTCAATCAGCCTTGGAGTCTTTTGAGGTTGTGGCTTCTGCTTCTCAAACTCCAATTTTCTTTTACTTTCAGTCTCTTTAGCCTGTTTGGCTGTATCTTCTCGTAAGATAGAGACTAATGATCTTGTAGCTTTAGGTGCTCGCAACTCAGAGACTTCTACTCGATTCGACTCTCTGGATTGCTTTTCCTCTTGCTATCGCAAGGTTCGAACTCTGGGTGATCTTCTCGCTTGCTTTGGAATCTCACTCAAGAGTGTCTCCCCTTTTCGCTTCAAAGGACCTGCTTTTATAACTCGCACCCTGCTACCTTCTTTTTGGGGAATCATCTTTTCATTCTCAGATTTTTTTGATGATTTCTTTCTTCCAGTTATTGACATGTTTTTAATGGATTGGGATATAGAAATTTTCGTAGGAGACTTTTTCTTTGTAAGCTCCCCCTTAATTCTTGCTTTAATCTGAGACATTGCTTCTCCTATGTCCAAATTATTTAAGCCCATTTTCCCAATTGTTGCAGAGTTAATAAAGCTCTTTACATTCTGCTTCACTCTATTTCCTCTATCCAGAAGGACTTCAGACTCCCTGAATATCCTTGTCAGCAACATTCCATAAGGATAACTGTTTGTATCCTTCATCCCCTTAACCATATACTGAAAAATCAGAAATGGTAGGTCAACAGGTTTGCGATTCAACAGGTAGAACATACATTGTTCATCCAAAGTTGTCACCAAATGTCTTGAACCTGCCCTAGGTAGAATGCAATTGACCAGTATTGCATGTAGGACCCTCGCCTTCGGCACCAGACTTGAGGCCTTTCTCTCCGATGGGTCGAGCTGTTGATTGACTTCTTCTTCCTTCACTCTGAACTTCGTCATCCATCTCACTTTTCTTGTGAGCTTTTCCCCAGCCGATGGACATTCAGTAACCTTCTCCATTGAATCCATCGTCACAATGACAATTAGTCCATCTACTGTAGAAATAATGACGTTGTCGACCAGCTTCACATTCTTCCAGAACTCGTACACTTCATTCTGATATACAGATTCTCAAATCTGAAAGAAATTTCTCCATGCTGCTGCGATTATCTCCGGTTTAGTGTCCATGTGGTCTTTTCTCAAGGACTCAAAATCAACATGTCTTTCATAAACCATTGCTTGCTCCATTTGTTGCTACGATGGGTAAGAAACTGAATACACAGATTTGTTCTTTGTAAAGGTAAGGTTGGTTACAGAGATTTGAGAGTATTGAGAGATGAGGAGTTTTGGGTTAAGAATACTTCAAAGGTCGATGGTTTAGGGCATATCAAGAGTGTTCTAGAATCGGTGAGGTTCTCGAGGCTATGATAACTTTCCCTCCAAAACACCATTGTGAGAGAAGTTACCAGTTGTAACTCACTGTTACTAATTCCGTTAACTTCTACTTATCAGACGGTTGGTCACTTAACATCACCATGATGAGGTTCCGTCTGATTTCCTTGAACCGTTCTTCACTTAATGGTTTAGTGAAGATGTTCGCCCACTGAGACTTCGTCTCCAGGAACTGAAGACTCATGATCCTCCTCTGAACGTAGTCCCTTAAGAAATGAAGTCTGACTTCGATATGCTTCACTCTCGAATGTTGAATTGTATTCTTTGACATACTGATGGCACTAGTGTTGTCACAAAGAATCGAGATCTCTTCTTCTTGTACTAAATAATCCTCCAGTTGATATTTGATCCACAGTGTTTTTGAACAATAGCTTGCGGCAGACATGTACTCGACTTCAGCAGTTGATAGCGCGATTGAACTTTGTCTCTTGCTCGAAAATGAAACTAGATTCGGTCCAAGAAAGTGACAGCCTCCACTCGTACTCTTCCTATCAATTCTATCACCGGCATAGTCCGCATCACAATATCC
>JAOSBM010000003.1:18979852-18990311 GCA_027568955.1 Erythroxylum tenue
CCTAAATTAGCTAGCTCTATTGCTATATATACATGTATTTGTGTACTGATGAATAAAAGAAAAGAAATACAACTGTTTAGTATTTCTGCATTTTGTTTCCTTTTTCCCTCATTTTGTTGTTATCCAAGATTTGAAGACAAAAAAGATGATTGGAGGAGGGCGTCAACATAGAGGTCTTTACTATTTTGATAGTTGTTCAACTACCTACTTAGCTGTTGCTTAACCCCTCCAAATCTATAGTCACCTTGGTAATCCATCCATCCAAAAATTTAAAAAACTAATTCCCAATTTGAACTCAAATCATTTTCTTGATTGCGACTCTTGTCAACTTGGGAAACATCATGGTGTTGCTTTTCCATCTAGAGTTAATAATAGAGTTGAAAGCTCTTTTATGTTAGTTCATTATGATGTTTAGAGTTCATCTCATATTACCTCAAGACTTGGTTTTATTACTTTGTTGTTTTCGTTGAAGATTGGTCTAAAATGACTCGGCTATATCCAATGAAAGATTGTTTTGAATTGTTTTATGTTATCCTTTTGCTCTGAAATCAAGACTCAATTTGGTTGTCCTATTCGTATCCTTAGAAGTGATAATGCCAGAGAATATTTTTTTTAATCCTTTGAGTCTTACATAAAAAATTGTGGCATGGTTCACTAGTCTTCTTGCTCTTACACACCACAACAAAATGGTAATACTGAAAGAAAATTCAAGCCTGTTATAGAAGTTGCTCGAACCTTACTAATTGAGATGAAGGTTCCCAAGGAGTTTTGGAGTGATGCCGCCCTCATTGCTTGCTATCTTATTAACAGAATGTCATCCACCACTCTTAAAGGTCGGATCCCTTATATCCTTATGTTTCCTAATACTCCTTTGTTTCCTGTTCCGTCTCGCATCTTTGGATGTGTCTGTTTTGTCTATCAGCTCAAGCCAGGAGTTGACAAATTAGCTCTGTGAGCCATCAAGTGTATTACTCGAGATCATAAAACAGCTATCGTTGTTACAACCTCTTAATGAAAAGATTCGTTGTGTGTGTAGATGTGACATTCTTTGAGAACACTGCATACTTTTATGAAAGTAAAGATGCCAAAAGCTTCCATCATTGTTTATAATTTACCTAAAAGTTCAAACAATTCACTTACAAATTTTGACCCTTCTTGTCTTCATCAATTGTCCCAATCAGATTTGTAGTTTATTCTCGACGACCTCGTCAAATGGTAGATGGACATTTGGATGAGCCCTCTCCCTCAGTGCCTAATTTGTCTCCAAATCTAAAAAACAGTGACCTAGGTTGGTCTATTGCCTCAAAAAAGGGTAAACAATCTTGTACCAATCATTCGATTTTTAATTTTGTTTCTTATAACCATGTGTCCCCCTCCTTTTGTTCCTTTATATCAAACCTGGATTTTTTGTCTATTCCTAAGAGTATAACAGAAGCTATATGGCACTCTGGCTTCCTATGCAAGAGAAAATGGATGCTTTATGGTCAAATAACACCTGAAAGCTTGTCACTCCTCCTGATTCCTCAATTGTTAGTTATCAATGGGTATATACCCCATTAAGACTCTTGTTGATGGATTTATCGAACGACTCAAGGCTCGTTCTTTTGCTAAAGGATACACAAAAGTCTATGGTATTGATTATTCTACCTTGTGGCAAAAATGGCCTCAATCCATATTTTTATCTCCTTAGCCGCAACTTATTCTTGGCCTCTTTACCAACTTGGCATAAAAAATGCTTTCTTATATGGTGATCTAGAAGAAACAATCTATATGGAGCAACCTCCAAAGTTTGTTGCTTAGGGGAAGGCTAGGAAAGTGTGCCTATTAAAGAAATCTTTATATGGTTTAAACAATCTCCTAGGGTGTGATTTGGATGATTTAGTTCGATTATGAAGAAATTTGGTCTCAAGCAGTGTGGAGTAGACCATTTGGTATTCTATCAACACACCAGATCTGGTAAAATTCTATTGATAGTATATTTTGATGACATTGTTATTACCAGTGATGATCAAAATGGGATCTACAAATTGAAGGAGTTCCAACAACTCCTCCTCCAAACAAAAGATCTTGGTTTATTGAAGTATTTTTTGGGAATCGAAGTTGCAAGATCTAAAGATGGTATTTACCTCTCCTAACGCAAGTATGTTCTTGATCTCCTGTAAGAAGCTGTCCTGTTGGGATGTAAATTGGTGGATTCTCCAATGGATCCTGTTGAGTTGTATATATCTGTATAGTGATAAAACAGGAAAATATTTACTACTATTGATTGTATTTCCTATTCTAGGGTTAGACATCAACTATTTATACTTGTATTTTCATCAACGTATATACAATAAGAATAAAAGATTTCTTTGAGTTTCACATGGTATCAGAGGATTTTCCGATTGCTTTCCGATCAAATTTCTAGCGAAGTTCAGACTTCATTAATTTGGTGATAGATTAAAGATCTAACATCACCAGTTTGTTCCTCTCTCACTCGCTAGCGGAACCCTCAAGTCGCATCGTCGGTAGCTGCTCCACGCACCACTCGTCGCTTCGCTAGTTGGATTTTCAATCTCCCTCTTCGGCGTGAATCTCATATCACTGTCACCACTCACCTGTTCAGACAACGCCAACTAGTCATTTCCCCGTAGCCCACGACTGATTTCACCACCAAAAAAGGTCACCGAAAGTTGACAGGAAGCGGCCCTCTTACCGATCTCTCTCTCCGGAGAGCGTAACTCGTCACGCCGGTGCCAACTACCTCAGTAGTCACCAATGAGCTGGTTCCCTTGAGTTTTCCTTCTGTTCACTGTAAGGTTATAGGAAAATTTGCCGGATAGTCACCGAAAATTTCTTTCAGAGGTTTTTCCGTTCATGGCTCTTGCAAATTTCAGGTCTCAACCAGGTGCTTTTCCTTTTATTTCTCTTCCCTTAATTACTACAGAGAAACTAGTAGGTAGTTCTAATTATACACCTCATGGGTTGCCCCTGTTAAATTGTGGTGCATGGGTCAAGGCCTAGCCAATCACTTAACTACTAAGGTTTAAGATATTGAACAAATAAATATGCTAGGGCTTAAATTATATGGCAAACAATTGATCCTCAACTCCACCCTATTTGTAAGGCATACAAAACTTGTGTTGAGATATGGAGTCAGGCAAAATTAATTTATACTAACGACATTCAAAGCCTGTATTTGTAGTATCAAACTTGGTTAATCTCAAACAACAGATATGAACATGTCCGAATTTCTTGGTAGAATGGCCTCCCTGAAAACATAATTCAACCTATTACTACCTAGTAGTAATTCTGTAGTAGAAGATCTTGCACAGAGAGAAATTTTTTATGGTTCTTACTCTTACTGCTATCGGTCCTGAACTTACTTCAGTACGAGATTAGATTTTGGCAAGTCCTACAGTACCTTCTCTGGATGAAGTATTTGCTCACTTATTGAGTGTTTCGTCACCTAACATTATGATAGCATCTCTCTCAGTTAATTCTTCCACTTTGGCCTCTCAGTCTCAGAGTACTAATAGAGCAGAGCAGGGGGATCATGGTGGTCGACCCAAATGTTGTTATTGTCGTCAATGGGGATATACTAAGGATAAATGTTATTAATTGCACGGTCATCCTCGAGCTGCTACTGTTGTTGATACTGATCAATCTACCCTTCAATCTGAGTCCTCCACTCAGCCACCAATGACTCTTACTGGTATTGATTATGAAGAGCATCTCAAGTATCAGGCAACTAAGTTGTCTTCCTCCTCCGTTGCTTCGATAGCTCATTCGAGTAATTCCATAGCATGCCTCACTAAGTCTTTTCCTTAGGTACTTGATTCTGGTGCTTCCGATCATAACTCTAGTAACCCACATTTGCCCTCTCACTTTACTAACACTACATCTTTTCCTCTTGTTACTTTAGCTAATGGGACTCAATAGTTGTTAAAGCTATAGGCTCTGCTCAACCACTTCCATCCTTGCATTTAGAATCTGTCCTTTATATTCCTAATTGCCCCTTTAATCTTGTATCCATTAATAAACTTACACGATCTTTAAATTGTTCTATAACTTTTAATAAAAATTCTGTTGTTATACAGGATCGTAGTACAGGACGGATGATTGGTGCAGGACATGAGTCGCAAGGCCTTTATCATTTAAATCTACCTCCTTCACCTACAACATGCACTATTTCAGAATCTCCAATTCTAATTCATAATCGTTTGGGTCATCCTAGTTTGTTGAAGCTCTAGAAGATGGTGCCTACTTTGCCTACCTAATCTTCCTTAGATTGTGAATCTTGTCCACTTGGAAAAAAATCTCGAAGTTCATTTCCAAAGCGTGTCAATAAACGAACTACATCCCTTTTGAGTTAGTTCATTAAGACATTTGGGGTCTTTGTCGTGTCTATTCTATTTTGGGATTTCAATATTTTGTTACATTTATTGACGATTATTCTCATTGCACTTGGTTATTTTTAATGAAAACTCGTTCAGAATTAGTTTCCATTTTAAAATCTTTTTGAGCAAAAATTAAGATACAATTTAACACTAATATTCATGTGTTGAGAAACGATAATGTTTGTGAATATTTGTCCATTCCTTTCATCCAATTTATGTCTTCCCAAGGAATTCTTCAACAGACCTCATATGCTTATACTCCATAACACAATGGGATCGCTGAAAGTAAGAATAGACATCTCATAGAAACTGCCTGTACCTTCCTTTTACACAATCGGGTCACAATATTGGGCAGATGCTGTCTTAACTGCATGCTTCTTGATTAATCCAATGCCTTCATCTAGCCCACAGAATCAGGTACCTCATTCCATCCTATTTCCTGATCAACCATTATTCTCCCTTCCACCACGAGTCTTTGGTTGCACATATTTTGTTCATATCTCTTCCCCCTGTCAAGATAAACTGTCAGCTAAATCCACCAAATGTATTTTTCTAGGTTACTCACGTCTTCAAAAAGGTTATAAGTGTTATTCTCCATCAACACATTGATATTTTGTTCCTACTGATGTTACATTTTTTGAATCTTCTCCATTCTACTCATCATCTCCAACAGATATCACATTTCTCAGTGAGGTCTTTCCAACTCCTTCCATTACAATTGTTCCTTATGTTGCTCCTCTTTCTAATCTTCTTCTAGAGTTTGTCCAGTGTTCACCTCTTACTGAATCCTCTTCTCCTGAGAATGGTACTCTTCCACATCATAACCAATAATCCTAACCTTGATCTTGATCCGGATTCCTCACCTACTGTGGATCTACATCTTCAAGATCAGTTTCACATTTCCATTCGCAATGGGACACGGTCCACTCACAACCCTCATCCTATTTATAATTTTCTTAGTTATCATCGTTTATGACCATCATGTTCTGCTTTTGTATCCGCCCTCTCTTCTGTCTCTATTCCTTCTAATGTTCATGAGGTAATCACCCAGTGGTGTCAACCAATGGTTGAAGAAATGACTGCTCTACATGCAAATTATACTTGGGAATTAGTATCGTTGCCCCCAGGCCGCTCCACTGTTGGTTTTCGTTGGATATATACCGTCAAAGTTGGTCCAAATGGTCAAGTTGATCGACTAAAGGCACATTTAGTGGCTAAAGGATATACATAGACTTATGGGTTGGATTATTATGAAACTTTCTCTCTTGTGGCCAAGATGTCTTATGTTCGCTTGTTTTTATCCACGGCTGCCATTCGCCAATGGCCTTTCTATCAATTGGACATTAAAAATGCCTTTCCATATGGTGAGCTTCAGGAACAGATTTATATGGAGTAACCACCTGGATTTGTTGTTCAAGGGGAGTCTACCTTAGTGTGTAAGCTTCGTCGCTCTTTATATGGTTTGAAACAATCTCCTCGTGCCTGGTTTGGACGGTTTAGTCATGTTGCTCAAGAATTTGGTATGATTTGATGCGACTCTAATCACTTTGTCTGCTATAAATATACATCATCAGAACAATGTATCTATCTAATTGTCTATGTGGACGATATTGTCATTACTGGAAGTGATCACGCTGGAATTGAACAATTGAAGACACATCTATTATGTCATTTTCAGACAAAAGATTTGGGTTTACTCTAATCTAGTATTGTACTCTTTTAGAGAAAGTGTGCATTGGATATTGTAAAAGAAATAGGGATGTCAGATGGTTGACCAACAGACTCTCCTACGGATCCTAATTCAAAGCTTTTACCTAATAAGGGGAAGCCACTTGCTGATCCTAGCCGATATCAAAAATTGGTAGGAAAACTTAATTATCTCACCATCAAACGACCTGATATTTCTTTCTCGATTAGTGTTGTTAGTCAATTCCTACAAGCTCCATGTGATAGTCATTGAGATGTAGTTATTCAAATTTTGAGGTACATTAAGGTTGCACCAGGAAAAGGATTATTATATGAAAACGGGGGTCATTCACAAATTATTGGATACTCTGATGATGATTGGGCAGGTTCTCCATCTGATGGGCGTTCTACTTAAGGCTTTTGTGTTCTTGTTGGAGGAAATCTTGTATCTTGGAAAAGTAAGAAACAAGATGTTGCCAGGTCGAGTGCAGAAGCAGAATATCGTGCAATGCTAGCAACTTGTGAGCTTATTTGTTTGAAGCAATTAGTTCAAGAGTTAAAATTTGCAGAAGTATCATAGATGAAGTTATTTTGTGATAATCAAGCTGCTCTCCATATTGCTTCTAACCCAGTATTTCATGAAAGAACCAAACAGATAGAAATTGATTGCCACTTTATTTGAGAGAAAGTTTTGTCTGGTTGCATCACTACTAATCATGTCAATTCAACCAATCAACAAGCAGATATCTTGACCAAATCTCTCAAAGGTTCTCGTATTGAATTTATATGTAACAAGCTTGGTGCATATGATTTATATGCTATTGCTTGAGGGGGAGTGTTGAGTTGTATTATCTATATAGTAATAAAATAGGAAAGTATTTACTGTTATTGATTGTATTTCCTATTCTAGGGTTAGACATCAACTATTTATAGTTGTATTTTCATCAACGTATATACGATAACAATAAGAGATTTCTCTGAGTTTCACAAATCCCAACACCAAACTTAATGCAAACTAGGGAGAACACTTGAAAGATCCAAGAAATGATAGGAGACTAATTGGGAAAGTAAACTATCTTATAGTTACTAGAATTGACATCTCATTCAGTACAAGTGTGGTGAGTCAATTTGTTCAATCTCCTCGGACAAGCCATTGGAATGCGGCTATTCGAATCTTGAAATACCTCAAGCTCAATCTTGACAAAGGACTCTTACGTAAAAACCATGGGCGCTGTTCAATTCAAGCTTATAGTGATGTTGATTGGGCTGATTCTAGGGCTAATCGACGATCTACTACAAGGTATTGTGTGATTGTTGGTGGCAATCTAATTTCATAGAAAAGCGAAAAGCAAACTGTGGTTTCTTGTTCAAGTGCAGAATCATAATATAAAGCCATAACATATACAACTCGAGAACTGGTCTAGGTAAAACATATGTTGCACGAACTTGGATTTCAACAAACTCAACCTATGGAGCTAATGTGTGATAATCAAGCAGCCATTTACATTGCTTCTAATTCATTTTTTCATGAAAGGACAAAGCATATTGAGGTTGACTGTCACTTTGTATGAGAGAAGGTGCAACAAGATGTGATCAAAACCATTCATGTGAAGTTTGAGGACTAGTTGGCCGATCAATTCACCAAACCTTTGGTTGGAAGTCATGTAACACAACTGTGTAACAAGCTGGGAGCTTATGATATATATGCTCCAACTTGACGAGAATTCAAAGATTATTATTTGATTAAAAGAATTTTAAAGGATTATAATTGATTATAATTGTAATTTAGCTTATATAAATAAAATAATCTAGTATACAAAGAGGGAGAGTTGCTGATTTCTTTAAGCTTTCACAATCCCTCTACTCAATTTATCTCAATTCCTCATTCATAACAAGGTCAAATGATTCAACAGAGATTGGTCAACCAAACTTCTAGGAGATATAGATAAATTAAATGCAGACACTAGAAAGTTTTTCTCATTCTCATAATAAGCGCCATACCTTAAAATAAAAAGTGTTGTTACTAGCATGTTGGAACCTAGATTAGGCTCATAAGTTGCAGATATAATGAGATGCCCGGAGTAGTTTGCAGTTTGACGGAAAGTATGCAAACAAGCAAGTACATCATTGTCCATAAGACCTGAACTTGAAATGATGCATATGACGATGCCATTTAAATCCTAGTTCAACAAAAAAAAGGAACAAAAAATAGATTAGTGGAAACAAGATGAATTTGGCAAAATAAAGTTGGTAACATAGTTTGGACAACAAAAGACAAGAACCAAAAAAGAAAAAATAGCCAAATGTCCAAACGCTCTTTATAGTAGATCAAAATTAGTTAACTATGTCCATACAAGTTGCTTGAAGTTAAATCATTTATTTGAAGTCTTTAACTATTACCTCTAAACCAGTGCAAATGAAAGGACAGTCAAATAGAGCTTGTAAAATTGAACTTCTGATGTTGTCACCAGCTCCAAATGCAATATTCACTTCTTTGTAGCTCCCTAGAATCTGTTTATTATTGAATCAGCTCAAAAGGCTTGACCATGAGCATTATTTCTGAACAAAGTGAATCAATAATGCAAAATTTTGAAAAATCTACATTTCAGAGTTAAGAGTCTAAACAAAGGAATGTATGTTTTTAACAATAGCATATAGACTAAGAAAAAAATGACATTGTAATATAAACATATTTCAATGTTTAAGATTTTCAGTTACGACTTACCTTTATGATTTCTGAAACTTTTAATTCTGTGGGGTCACTATGTACATAAATTTGTTTTTGGTGTATGTCCTGAAAGTAGTTCAATAGTTATCATATGAAGAGAACTTTTCTGCAAATACTGATAGCAAAATAAGTAAAATTGAAGATCTACTTACTGAGAGAAGAACAGATATGGCATTGATGGCTAGGAAAACAGCACGATTGGCAGTTTTCAAAGCCTCGTCTAGAGTGACCAAATCCTTTTTAAGTAGTGTGTCAAGGTCAATATCTACAATTAGAAAATAGGAAAAAAAATATAGATTACCTCCTTAATCACGAAATCTACAAGTAGTAACAGCTAATTAATTCCCTCCATGCATTATATTAAGGAAATCTATATTACAAATGCCAGTGTTACTATTGAAGAAATATATTTGTTATATGGTACTGTGTAATAAATAATATTCCCTTATTTAAATGAACAATTGAAGAACAGTCATCGCATATCAAGCACATATAAAATTTAAAGCCCTAAGAGTTAAATTACTGTCAACTCATCCAAAAAGTGTCCTTCCAAACACAACTTAGCATATTAAACAACATATGCCCTGTAAAGGAAAAATGAGAACTACTCCTTCAATATCTCATTTTACTATCAACACATCCAAAAAGTGCCCTTTCAAACACAAAAAACTTATTTGACATATTAAACAACTTATGCCTTGTAAAGGAAAAAAGAGAACTGCTTCTTTACTATCTCATCTCCTCTCAACCCAAGAACTTGACAAAATACTCAACTAACTTGGAAACATAATCATAGGTCACACAAATATATACAGTAAGCTATATGTTTTATGGGAAGTCTAATATCCATATAGTTAGCACACTCGACAATATCCAAGGAACTGTTTCTAGAGATATTTTCAGTTTTAAGGATTCTTAAATATAGAAGAAATAAGAAGAAAAAGAAAGAGAGTACTGGATCTACACATTTGCTTACCAATGCAAAAATTTGTAAGATCTTGAAGTTTTTCTACTAAGTCTTTCACCTGAAAGGTGATTTGTCAACAGCAATGTTCAGTAACTATCTTAAACATTAAGGTAAATATGAAACTAGAGACTTCAAAATGGATTCAGATCCTAAGAAAACAATTAATCTAGTACATACAGAAATCCCTATGGACATTATATCTCAACCAAAATGCCCCTACATATTTTTGTTCTAAAAAGTCAAAAAAGCAAAATAAAAATTTATAATGATTTAATCAAAAGAAATGTGATAAAAAGTAGCAAAGTATTTCAAGATTATGTTAAGTTGAACTATGCAAGCCTTCAACATATATATAACGGGCTAGAATTCCTACACTAAAGAATATTTCCCATCACATGTTCTTACTTACAAGAAATTGAATGCAGCTTCTCATGATAGATTCTTTATTATGAAGGTTACACTAAAAAATCAAAATAGATAAATAAATAAAGAATTGAATGACTCTCTCTCAGCATGTCTTAATACTAAGATAGCTACCCCCAGAATCCTATATGGACTAAATATCACACAAGTGGATTGTACAAAGAATAAAGTTAATGGCCAACTTAAGTTCATTTTGACCACCAACATGAAACTAAACACTCATCCAAAGTTCATAAACTAAGCTTTAAGTGAGTTTTACCAAGATTCATACCAATA
>JAOSBM010000003.1:19027686-19041734 GCA_027568955.1 Erythroxylum tenue
CCATTGTCATATGGTAAGTACTTAGATGTCTTTGGGATATCCGGGTAATTGCCTTATGGTAGTGGAATGTTGCATTAAGAGTGATAACTGGTTGATTTTTAATTAAAATTTTGAAAAGGTGTTTCTAAAATTATAATTGAATATATTTTAATTAGATTAGAATTAGTTGTTTTGGCTCCTTAAAATTAAGCAATGCATTTTCTTAAGTAATTAAGAAAGATGTTTCTCAATCAGTTTATTTATTTCAATTTGATTGAAATAAATTAAATTTATTGTTTATTTTGAGAATTGTTATTCTATTTAATAAAAAATTCTTTATTGATTTATGAATAAAAATTTTCTTAATTTATTAGAACAGATACTTTTTTATTAAATTTGAAAAAGTATTTTCATTTAATTGATAAAATGTGCTTTCTTAATGTTTTTGAAAATAGTTTTCTAATTTATTAAGGAAATTTTTTCCTAATTAATTAAGAAATTAATCTCTAAATAAATAATGTAAGAACTTTTTAATTAAATTTAAATTGTTTTTATTTAATTTTGAAAGAAGTTTTATTTAATATTAGAAAAGTAATTTTCTTATTAAGGAAAAGTAATTTCTAATTAGATTATAAATAGTTTTTAATTGGATTAGAATGTTTTACTTATACAATTTTAGAAAACGGAATTTTCTAAACTATAATAAGTAAGAAACATAATCTTTTGGCAAATTGTTCATTGAAATTTTGTTAAAAGAGCCATGATAATTAGAAGAAGTTTCCAATTGAATTTAAAAATTGTGTTTAAATCAAACTAAATTTCTATTTGGAATAGGAATTTAATTGATCATTTTATATAAGTAATAAATTTAATTAGAAAAGTGTTTTCATTTATTAATTGATTTAATATATATTTTGGTAGAGAGTTATCGCCAAATAAATCTATGAGCCATATAAGATGTGATTGATGAAGTTGTCATCTACCTTATTCAAATTGAGTTGGTTTGTTAAGTGACTCAAGATCAAATTAATCTAAATTGGATCCTATCCCACTAAGAAATTATTTGACAATTTTTTGATTTAATAGTGAAGGCTATTATTTTGAATAAAATAGTAGGAGTAACCAAAGATTTATTAAAGTCTTTATTGTATTTGGTTTTGTAGCATAAACTAATGCTTGTTCTTTTATGTCTTTTGGTTATTAGATCAGGTGAGTACCAATATGTCGTTGAGGAGCATCATAGACGCTAACAAGACAATGGGTTACTCGAGAACTATTTTTAAGTAAGAAAAGAAACTATATGTTTTTAAATTATTGTTCCATCAAAGCCTAGTTTGGATTTGAATGAAAATGTTTAAGAGAGGTATCAACATTATATTGAGGACAATGAATAAACTACATGTGTGATGTTGGTTAATATATCTCGGGAACTTTGGAGATAGTATGAAAACATAGATGATGCTATTATAATTTAGCATCTCAAAAAGTTGTTTGTCGGACAAAGCAGGATAGAGAGATATTAGTTCCCCAATGCATTATTTCAATGTAAGATGGAAAATGGATCTTCAGTGGAGCTACATGTTCTGAAGATGATTAACTATATTAAAAATCTAGGCCAATGGGTTTTTTATGGACCATGAGTTAAGCGTTGATAAGATGCTATAGTCTCTTAGTTCAAGCTTTTCACAATGTGGTATAAACTTCTATATGAACCAAAAGGATGTGTCATTACCCAAACTATTGAACATGCTCAAAAATTGTAAAAGGTGCTTTAAAAAGGAACCCAATTCTATTCTTGTTATGGATTCTTCCAAGGGAAAGAAACAAGGCTTTAAAAAGAATGATAACAAGAAAAATAAGGCTTATACTAGAATACTAAAGCCAAATTATAGCGTTAAGAAGAAGAGCAACGACAAGGGAATATGTTTCAATATGGAGTTGATAGATATTGAGGATGAACTACAACACTTATCTTGCTAGCTTGGTAGATAAGAAGCTTAAGATAGGTCCATCTTCATGTATGTTTAAGATTGAGATCAATCTCTCTATTTCTGTTCCACATTTTTGGGTATTAGATACTAAATTTGGTTCTCATATTTGTAACAATATACATATGTTAACAAGTAGTTAATCGTTAAGGAAAGGCGAAGTGGACTTATGAGTTGGAAATGAAACAATAATTGCTGCATTAACTATTTGAACCTGTAGTTTAGCTTTTCCTTCTAGCCTTGAATTAGAAACGGATAATTTTTATTATATTCCAGTTATGTTGGATTACGAGTTGCTTGGTTACTTAAAAGAGAATGTGATTATCTTACAGTGGACTCCTCCTCAAACTCCATAATATAATGGAGTGTTTAGGAGGAGAAAGTGTACTCTATTAGATATGGTATGTTCCATAATGGGTCATGCAATCCTTCCTATCTCCTTTTGAGGATATGCCCTTAAAATTACTTCTTACCTTCTAAATAGAGTTCCATCCAAATCAGTTGATAAGGCTTTAATGAGATATTGAATGGTAGTAGAACAAGCTTATCATACTTAAAGGTTTAGGAATGTGATGCTTATGTGAAGCGTGCAATATCTAATAAGCTTCAAGCTAGATTAGATAAATGAAAATTTATGGGATATTTGAAAAAAAAAAGTGTTGAATATCAATTTTACCATCCTATTGAGCAAAATGTATTTGCCTCAAGACATGTTACATTCTTAGAAAGATAATTTATTCTTAATGAAAGTAGTGGGAGTGAGGTGGAATTTAGAGAAGTTCAAAAACTACAAATTAACATCTAAATGGAACAAAAACCTCAAGTTGATACATATAATTTACAATGGAAGGTTCAAGATATACATAGTCTGTGACTTACTAGTACGATAAATTGTCCCCCACTAAAGTAGATCTACATATTAAAAAGGGTAAAGACAATGTATTGCATATAAATGATGGGCCTACTACTCTTAAAGAAGCAATGTCTAACATAGATTCTTTAAAATGGCATGAAGCTATAATATTTTAAACGGAATCCATGTATACTAACTAAGTGTGGACTTTGATGGATGCAGTATTTTACCTATAATATGCAAGTAGGTTTTTAAGAGAAAAACTAACATGGATGGAAATGAATATACATATAAAGGTAAGATAGTGGTTAAAGTTTACAAACTAAAACAAGGAGTTGATTTTGATGAAATCTTTTCGCTAATATCTATGCTTAAATCCATAAGGATCTTATTAGCTATAGTTGCATATCATGATTTTAAAATTTGATAGTTAGATATCAAAACAATATTTCTCAATGGGAATTTGCTTCAGGATGTGTACATGAAATAACCTAAAGGTTTTGAGCTTAAGAGATTTCTTAATCAAGTATGTAAGTTGCAAAAGTCTATTTATGGACTTAAGCAAGCATCACAGAGTTAGAAAAACCATTTAATGAGACAATTAATTCTTATAAATATATGTTTCATCCATATTTTTATTAAAAAAATTATTTGATAAAAATATGGATGAAACATATATTTATAAGAATTTTAGTGCTAGTGTAATCTTTTTCCAAGTGTTATATGTGGATGACATATTACTGATTGGAAACAATATACTAATGTTGCAATCTGTAAAGATTGGTTGTCTAAGAACTTCTTCATTAAGGATATGAGAGAAGTAGCCTATATTATGGGAATAAAGATCTATAGAGGTAGATCAAAGAGGTTGTTAAACTTATCCCAATCTATTTACATAGACAAAGTGCTAGAGAGGTTTAGTATAAAGAATTCCAAGAGCAGATTCTTACCTATGTTTCATAGGAATACTAAGAGAGAAAAATGGATTGCATTTAATATGCTTCAGTGATTAGATCAATTATGTGTGATGGCATGTACAAGACCAAATGTCTCCTATACTTTGAGTATAATGAGCAGGTCTCAAGATAATCATGGTGATGGTTAGTTGATTTTTGTGAAAAATATCTTAAATTACGTAAGAAGGACTAAAGATGTTTTCTTAGTCTAAGGTGGAGTTAAAATGAGAGTTCAAATGTATTTATATATTAGTTTTTAGTCTAATATAAAAGATAGAAGATTGTAGTCAAGGTACTTCTACACTTTGAATGGTAGTGTCATAAGTTGAAAGAGTTTTAAAACCTAATTATTACTTATTTTACAAACGAAGTAGAGTACATTTTAATTTTAGAGGCATCAAAGGAAGAAGTTTAGATCAAAAAGCTCATCACTAAACTTGGAGTGATTTCTAGCATTATTGAGCCAATAGTATTATACTATGACAATAATAGTGCCTTTGCATAAGCAAAGGAACCAAGTTCTCATCCACAATCTAAAGACATTATTATTTATTTAATAAAGACATTCTGTATCTTTGTGTATTTTGTTAATTACATTTAATATTTGAATTCCAAAGGTAAAATCTCTAGAATAATTAATGTGCAATTGAAATCATGACGAGATCTTAATTATTATATTCAATTTTTATTTATTTATTATTCCTAAATTGTTCCTAGTTATAGTTTCATTAAAATGGGATATTGATGAAATGATAAAACTAACACAAATTTTGTTTCTTTCTTATAAAGAAAGTAATTGATCTTAAAAATTAAAGTATGGAGATATTTAAGCAAGTGTGTGGGTGCTTATTAGAGAATAAATTCACTAAACTGACTTGATTATGAGGATCCCAAATAGAATATTAGTTATATGTTTGTAGATTTTCTCATTATGATGGTTGTATAATTGATCTTTAGACTTGAGATGACCAAAGTATCTCATGTGAAAACTACTATGTTTTGATACTACTTATGACCTATTCCAATTAGGGTAGCTCAGTCAGTAGTACTTGGATACATTATGAATCATAAGGAGATATTTGATTACACAATAAAAAATTCGTCACTCTAAAGTAATTAGAGAGAATGTTCTAATATTATTACTTATTAATGATTTAAGGAATTCTTTAATAGAGTGAATTGACATTGAAATTTTTTTAAAATATCAATTATAAATCAATTAGTAGTTAAAAAACAAATATAATTGGATTTAAAAGAGTAGACACTACATCCATACTCTATATCCGATTGGAATATTGTATGACGAAAGGATTAAATTATACATCATAGTTATGCATAGATAGGTTGAGTCAAACCACTTTGACGTTCCTAATATTTGGGTGGTCATAACAGGTTGTTAGATGTCAGTCCTGATCTATAATTATAAATCATTTACTTAAAGAATTATAGATAAATTAAAATTTTTAATTTATCTAATTCTAATTATGAATTAGAAAATTTAAAAATTTACAATCATTGTCAACATATTAAAAACTTAATCGATTACGTATAAAGAGCAATTAAAAAGGAAAGAATAATTTAAATTAAGTTAGATTTAATTGTGAAATTTAAGAAACTTTATGCATCAAATATGATATATTTAATTTTATTAAAAGTAAATTGTAATTATAATTAAAGTTTGATTTTAAGTATAATTAAGAGATTTAATTTTAATAAGAAATAAAAAAACTAATATTTTTTATAAATAGGAAATAAACATAATGGAGGTAGCACTCTTACTTAATTTGTCTCAAATGTTGAGTTATTTTTCTCTAATTTATAGATATTATTAGAAGATAGATTCTTGGACAGCTCGAGCTTGATACTTGTGAAAAGGTTTTTGCAATAATTTGAATTAGGTATAATTCAATTATCATTTATGATTCATGTTTTTGAAGTTATTTAATTATTAAGATTCGATTAGAAATTGTAAATTTTTACTTTTTAGCTATGTGATAGATGGATATTTGACTATATTTTTACACCCATATTTTGATATATTTTGCTTGATATTTTACACTTTTGTTGTATAATTGGTACTTAATGTGCTCCAAGTGTGTTTACAGGAGATAATTAGCCTTCCTGGACTTAAGAGAAGAATTCGGATGAAAACACAACATAAAACGAAGAATCAGCAAATCTGAAGGAATGCACGGCTGTGCATATTAAGCATGCACTTTCCCTTGCCCACGCATTTTTGCGATACCAAGCAAATTCCAATTATGCATGTTCTAATACACGATCATACATTAACTAAAAATTTATAATTTTCTATAAAAGTAACGTTTCAGCAGCAATTGAAGAAAGGATATTTTGGGAGGTGATCCCAGACGTGGAGTTCATCTAGAAGGGAAAATTTTGGTCTAGAGAAGTGGAAAATATGAAGAAAGCATCAATAAATCCATCGCAATACAAGATCATACTTCTACATCGCAAGAACATTCAATAGAAAACAATCAGGGAGATTTAGAATTATGAACCCTTTGTTTTCTATTTGTTTTTCTTTCAATGTATGTTTTATTTCGTGTTCAATTATATGTAGCTAAACATCCAGTTAGTATTTAAGTTAGATGAACCATATTTTGATACCTTAACATGTGTTGATTTTTCTATTAATGCAATTGATTGATTGATTTTTTGTGATTCAATTACTTGTTTTGTTTACGTTTTAGTGTTTTGAAATATTAGACCATAATCTAGTTTCATACATAGGGATTGAGAAATCTTAGGTTTGAATAGATCCATGGTAATTGGAAAGAGTTAATTGCAACCCTAGAGATAGGATGATATAAATCTTCTGGCTTTGAGTCAAACTAGTAGAGGGATTTATAAAACAGTAATGCAGTCCCTTAAGATTTAGCTTGAATAATTCAGTTAGAAACCTTAGGATTAGTTGTTAGTAGACTCAAGGTTATCTACTAGCATATCATAGAAGTCTCCAAGGACCAATAAATCATCAAAACAATTGCATGATAAAAGGTCAATCTGTTAAGGGTTTAGGGGGATTCAAAACCTAGATACTAATTACTTGACATTGATAATTTCCTAGTGCTTCCTAAATTCTCTATTCAATTATGATACGTACTTTCTTTTGCTTACGTAATTTTAGTTTCTTTTAAATAAAAATCTAAAATCAATCTTTAGGCTAAATAATAGGGGAAGGTAATTACTATTATTCATCGTTTTTGTGGGATCGACCCGTATTTGCCAATACTAGCTATAGCTATGTCGTGCACTTACAGTTATTACAATATTAACTAACTCAAAATAGATCAATCAAGTTTTTAGCACCGTTTGTGGGGACTTTGATATTAGTAAAGCCTGAATGCAATTATTCTAGTCATTTTATTTTGTTTTGTTTTATTTACATTTCTCTTTTATTTTTCTTTTAATTTTTCTTTTTGTATTTATTTTGTTTTGTTTTATTTATTTTATTTTATTGTATCTTATTGTATTTATGACTTATTAATTTAATTATCTTTTGAATTTCTCTACTTGATGGCCAAGAAGAGTAAACAAACACCGAAGGTGCTTGTAATTCCACACCTAGATCTTGTAATTATCTCCTGCAATAAATTACTATTTCATAAACCAAGAACAACTTCCTCCTCCAAAACTATCCAAATAATGAATTAACCACAAATCTAAGGCCCTTAGGCACAAGATAACGCAATAATTTTACACATGATCAATCTTTCTCAAAATGAACACAACAGTCAAATCACAAGTCTTCCAACTAGGAAAGACACAGAAACAGAAAATGTCCACGACGAAACAGAGTCAAACATGAGTTTTGAGCAACACATTTCCAACTCTAGAAACAAGAAACGTTACAATGCAATGAGCACCCAAATCAGGTGAACAATTGGAATTGGACATACAACACGCAAATATCGCCATCAAAAAACAGAGGCTGAGAGCTGTAAAAATGCGCTCCTAGGATTGGAACCTCGTTCTCGACAAATCGATCAATAAGAGTACCCATACAATAATTTCATAGCTAGATCACTCCGTTGTGGAAACTCACCAAGACCCGTGGTCTCCTTCTGTGAAAACTCAGGCACTTAACTAGATTACTTTTCGTCTCAAATTTCGTCATCATTTTCTTAACTATCTACCAATATAACAACACCTGACCGAATCACCAATGCAAAAGTCTTCAAATGGACCAAAACTAATTCCCCAACATTCCTTTTAAAAGAAAATGGAGATTGAGATTGTACGTACTGAGCTCCAAGACCATTAGTGAGGTTAAAGAGATCAATTAACAAGAAGAAGAAGAAGTAAGCATCTACAGAGGCTAATGGTTATAAAGTTTGGACACAAATTAGAAGAAGAAGAAGGAGTAGGAAGAGGAGGTAGGAGAGAGAAACTTATAAATAAATTAAATAAAAAAGTGGGTCCCATATTTATAAATAAATTAAATTTAATATATTTTCAAAAGTGGGTCCCACCTTGCCACGTCAACAATGTCGGCATAGGGTATAAAATAATAAAAATTTCAAAAATACCATATTAGCGTTAACCTGACACTTAACAGAAAGGTTTTAATTTTCCATTAAGGTGGGGTTACACTTTAATGTTTTTCAAATTTTAGGGTTAGAATTATTCACTATGGAATGTTTGGGTCAAACTTGTCAATTAATGCAAAACTTAGAGTCAAAAGTGACCCTTTTGCCTTTATTGTAGCAATTATGATTCATTATCATAACCACAGCTCACAATAGAAGGATGGAGTGGCTAGTACTTTTATAGGAGCCAGAATATGCCTTTGCGAACTATGACATCACCACATGGGAGAGTGAGGTGTTCTCACATGTTTTCAGAAGCTAACCGATATTCAAACCGTGTAGCGACATTTGGTGGGAGTTATCAGTACAATCATGAACAATCGAGCATGTACAATTGATCCTCAAGGTTCACTATACTAGAATATCTACAATTCAGAGTAGAGCAATTGTTATACTTATGGATAGAACAATTATGCTTCGGCTGGATGTTTACAGCACCAAGCACCTCCAATTAATGAGGCAACTCTAGAAGATAAATTAATGGAAACCCTTGCTGAAATGAAAGCTAACTAACGCGTATTTGAGAGTTAAGAAAAGACAAATTTGGGAATGGAGGGATATTTTAAAAAGAGCTTCTAGAAGAAAAAGAAAGTATTATGGATTAACTAATGGAATGTTTTGCCGAGAGAGTAGCTAGTTAATGTGAATTCGATAAGAGAGTTCCTTCACTTGCATATGATGAGTATATTTTGACCTTCCAACCATCTTAGAGTGAAGAAGAGACAATGATCGATTTCACAAATAAATATATATTTCAAGAAGACGAGGAGGTAACTATTGTTCTAAAAAATATAATGATCCAGTTTATTCAAGATTCAAACGTGAGGCATCAATAAACGGAGGTTTGTATATAGAATATGGTGAATCAAATCGATTAGTTGGTGGATATATTATCTGACAAGATTCAAGGGAGTTTGCCCAGTTCTATTGAAACTAGTAGTATCGACCGAGAAGCAATAACCCTTAGTAGTAAAGAAAAGCCTCCTAAAGAAGAAGACAAAGAAACCTCCATCCAAAAAGAGAAAGTAAAGGATTGGAAGAAGATAATTAAAGAAGATGAGCCAGAAGCCTTTATCCAAGAAGACGAAGAAGATGAGAGGATAGAGGAGATTAAGGAAGAGCTGGCAGAGGAACTAAGAAAGGAAACTACTGATGAGGTGCTGGTAGTGACCTTAAGTACGGAGGGTTCCTACTTCCTCAAAGAGAAATTGTTCGACCCAATCAACGATTTAGGGAGTTTTGTTATTCTCTCTTTCATTAATAGTGTGTCATTAAAAAGGGCGTTATTGCTTGAAATTAAGTTTATTAATTTGATAAATTAGGTCTTTGATATTATCTTGCGATAGGTGGTTTGTTTATAAGCTATGAAACTGTTTTGTGGAGAAAAGAGTGGAAGCAAGCCGTTGATTATTAATCTAGGATGACATTAAACATACAGGCTACGTTGAGCCATCGACGTTAAAGAATCACTGCATGGGAGGCAACCCATGAGTTAGTTTAAATTTTATTTCAATTTTAATATTATCTTTTGTTTGTTTTCTCTTAGTATAGGATTTTATTTTTTGTTATGTTATTTCTTTTTTTCCTTTTATCCTTTTTTTTATATTTTACAAGGATGTTAGTTTCATATTGGATGGATCAAAATTAAAGAAACCACAATCAGGAAAGTACCAAACAACCCTCTTACTTGCATATTTAAGTGTTTTATGTACAATAAGGACAATGTACAACTTTAAGTCTGGAGATAGGTTGATTGAATTTTAAATTTATTTCTTCAAGTTTATTATAATCCTTATTATAAATTTTATTAATCGATATCTTGATTGGATGAAATCTGTCCATGAATACTATGTGGTTGTTAAATATTGACTTAAATTAGCGTGTAAAAGGATGATGGTTAGAATGAAATTAGCTTTCTAGGTCATATTTTTTGTAATCATTGAAATTTTCAAGTTGAATGAAAGTGCATAGTATTTATACAAACATTTACCCCTTTTTTGTGAGCATTTGAGCCTAAAGAGCAAAATTTCCAAATTTTTTAATCTCTTTTTATTCTTACATGTGTGATATCATGTATAGTAGGATAATTATAAAACTTGCTTTTATTATGCATGTTGAGACCATATTTGTTAAATTAGAAACATTGACATGACAAAGGCATTTAAATTCTCCAAATTTTTTTAGCTTGTTTCTTTGAAATTATCATACCCTTAAAGTTACCTTTAGGAATAACCCAGTTGAGCCTTAGTCTTTTACATTGATTTTACCCACATATGAACCTTATTCCTATTTTTCTTTAAAGTCCTATTTATCATTTTAAACCCTAAAGGTTATTTACTTTATTTATTTATTGAGACTTGAAATTTGTGAAAGGTCTAATATCTGTTGAATTATGGTACTGGATGCTCGAATTAAGTTGTGTGAAAAAAAAGAAGCATAAAAGAAAAGTAGTAAAAGTAAGCGGTACTAATACTGTTGCACCAAAAGGACCTGCATATAGTTGTAAACAAGTCTTGAAATATATTGTGTAGTAAATTTCCTTCAATTTAACCCTTTTATTATCCCAATCATACCGTACCTAAATCCCATTATAACCTTATAAAGACCTTTTGATTTTTTGTTTCTAGTTTGAATATAAGTGGTGGAGAAGTGATTTTATTGCAAGCCTATGGTAATAGCTCTACCATGCATTGCTTAAGAGCTTTGATGCTTTTCACTATAAAACCTTATGAGCATTGAGTGAAATCTTAGTGAGAGTGTAAAGAGATATGCTTTTAATTTCAATCCGACTATTGTTATGATTACTATTAATATTGCTAAGTAAGTTAATTTTAGGACAACTTGGCTCTAATTGTATGTTAATTTGATTCAATAGGATATGATGACATATAGTATGAATGAATAGGTTGGGATTGATGAGAAAATTTTATAATTTTGGTTATGGATTTCTTGAGGACAAGCAAAAGCTTAAGTGTTGGACCCCAAACTTTTCTTGGAAGCTAGGACTGTTAAATGAGAAATTATTGGAAATTATTCATGTGTAAAAAAAAAGAAGAATTCTTGAATTTGAAATGAAGTAGAAAATATGGTTTAGGTACAAGATGGGTTATATGTGAAAATGTTAGAAGTTAAAAGCTGGAAAATGCAATTGAAACATGTTCATTAAGCATGCTTTGGTTTTTTAGCCATAACTTTTTCTCTAGTTATCCAAATGTGATGATTCTTGATTTGGATTAAACTAGAGAAATAGGGTTACAAATTGTCTGATGAAATCGAGTTTTAATTCAATCTCTAAGAATTTCAATTTCGGGATGGAAGTTGAGCACAGAATGTTGTTTGAGCATAAGAATAGTTCGGAAATGTTTGGAGTATAACTTTTAGATTACTGAACCAAATGGAATGATTTTGATGTCATTAAAAGATTGAGACAATGGGGAACATTTTTCTAAAAGGAAGTGCTATCAAATTCCTTCAATTACATGATTAGAAAAAGACCTTGATTTTTTGGAAGGAGTTAAGCATGATTTAAATAATTTTGAGGTCTTACTAGATTAATTATGTTATTTGGAGTTAATTATTATGTTAATGTGAGTAAGATCATATGACATGGATTAAATTGAATTAAGGTGGTAAGTTTGCATGAGGGGAAAAATTGGTAAGTCACTTAAGCAAGTAAGTTGCAAGGCTTATAAGTAAGGGTAGAATGGACATTGTGCAATTAATAAGGGTATAAAAGAGAAGAGAAAAAGGTTGTTTCTCACTTTGAAGAAGCAAAAAACGAAAATTAAAAGGAGAGAGGAGGGAGAGTGTCGTATAAGGAGAAAAGAGGGGGAAGAAGGAGAAAAAGCTAGGGTTCTTCATTTCTTGGTGTTCAAGGGGGTTTTTTGAAGTTGTTTAAGAAGGAAAAAGAAAGAGGAAGGTTAAAGCTTCCATTAGAGCCAAGAAAATCATTATTGGGTGAAGATTCAAGGTAAGTTGAGTTTTAATCTTTTGGATTTTTGGAGTGTTTTTGGTTCAAAGAGCTTAGGAAACGTATGGGTTTAGGTATCCTAGGATCAATTTCATGCATTTGGTTCTTTGGGTTTTCCAATTTGAATTCTATTGAATTGGGAATTTTTTTTTCATTGTCAAAGGGAGGCAAGAGAGGCAAGAGGAGCAAGAAGAGACACATCCTTGAACAAGTTTTCAAGCAAGGAAATCAAGGTGGGTGACATTTTTATAATTGTGTAAATAAACTATTAAAGTTTCTTTCAAATAAATGGAATTAAATGATTTCCAACTACCCCCATAAATGTTTATTTATTGTTTTCTAAATGCTTGAGAATGTGCCATATGTTGTTGTTTGTGAATTTTGGGAATAAATTCTAATTGCTTCGTAATTGTTGAAATTGTTGCTTTTGAATGTGTTGAAAAATGGCTTTTATGCTTGATATAGGAATGTGGTTGAAGAATTGTAAAATGTTGATGGTTTATGCTTGATATAGGAATGTGGTTGGTGAATTGTGAAATGTTGATGTGAATGCATATGAAGTATGCCATGTGCATGACAAACAAGTTTTAGAAATGTGCCATTTAGGCAATTGGTTTTTCAAGTCATGAATTACATGGTATGTGGGTTTGTGGTGATCCCCTAAGTTAAGTCAAGTGCACTTGTCAAAAGGCTTCTCCCGCCTGCCCGCTAGTGGCTTGGAGCTCCTTCATGGACTCCCCTAAGTTCACGACTACACCGGACCGCTATACGAAAATGTGTAGTACATTCTGTTTTTGGATCCACCCAAACCATTTCGATGTCCTTATGTGTATTTGTGAAAATTTTGATTAATTCATTATGTTTGATGTTATGAATTGCTTGATAAGTTGTGAAGATGGGAAATATATGTTCCATGGATTTCAATGTGAATTTTGCTATGAAATGAATAATTCAAAGGTTTTGCTTGTTTCTCGTTATAAAACTATTACCCATGAGCATTAAGCTCACCCCCACTCTGTTGGACCCCATTTTTGGAGCCCAACATCGGATGCGGAACCCTGAAACCTGAACGTGAAAGAAAGACTTGGAAATACAAACTTTGAAGAAAAGTTCCACGGAAGTAGAAGTCGACAAAGTTGCGACGTTTGGAATCTCGTCGCGACGAGCATAGGCGAGGGTATAAGTCGCGACGTGTGCTTAAAGGTTCATCGCGACGAGCCAGCAAGGCAAGCGTCGTGACGAGCAATCAATTCAACGTCGCGACGAGCCAGTGGCTTAGCCCTTGTCGCGACGAGCGCCCCGACCCCAAAGGCTTAAAGTAAAACTTAACATGATTCTTAACCATTAAACCCACATCAATCCCAAACAAAATAAACTCATACCTAAATGCATGCATTCTTCGAAAATCTAAATGTAAATTTCATCAATAACTCAAGTAAGATTTTTTTACAAAGTTTTAATGGCATTTCAAGCCATAATATAACATGAAAATCCAAGAGCCAAAATACATGAGATACTTGAAACGTGGCTAAAGCCTTGAAGTCTCAAAAAGAAATTAACAAAATACAAAAGTATGCCACTTTGGAGTGATGCCGTACCCTTGACCTACTCAATGTCCTGCTCATCACCTGCTTAGGGGGAGTATAGAGGGGGTGAGCTATAAAGCTCGTGGGAACAAGTTTATATTAAAGA
>JAOSBM010000003.1:19159565-19171376 GCA_027568955.1 Erythroxylum tenue
GTCTCTGTCTGCTGAAGACGCTAACTAAACGCAGCGTTAGAGTGTGGAACTGAAATGTCTTTCTCTACTGCTTATACTGCCCCTGCCCCTGTCACATTTTCCTTTCTATCCTCGCATCTTAATTGACTCACTTCATCCCCTTTCTTAGTAACTACATTTTCCTAGCTTTCTTTAAGATGTAGTCTAGACTCACTTTCTTTTTCCTTTTGCACGATACTCTCCCTAGAGTAGGAGGTTATTCTCAGATAATAGTACATCCAAAAAATCCTGTCCATAGTTTCATAGCCCATGTTTTTGTCATTAGGCCGAAGGGCGTTTACCCATGAAAAAAATCTACAAGTGTTATCCCAAGCTTTGCCTCCTTTCAACAACGCAATCTCTGGAGCTATCATGATTTTCGTATTAACCCATGAGGAGTTATTATTCTAGAGTTTTACCTTCATTATCCCCCAGTATTTGCCTCCAACTGACACTCAGGTTGATTCTTGCAAGGTGAGGAGTGGGAATTGACAGAGCTTTGGGAGGATGGTTGGAGAGATTGAAGGCAAGGATGGAAGCGATGGCTCATTTATAGGTGTCGGACTGTTTTCACTAGCCTTAGAAGCCATAAAGCTACAGATGAGATCCTCTGGCCAGGTGCTTTGGCCCTACCCTATGCCAGAGCGTCATCTAAGTGGATGGCTCAGATGCTTTAGCACAGGACAGGACCAGAGCACCTGGTCAGAGGATCTGAAGCCATAAAGCTAGGAGAGGAAGAAGCTAGCGAAAACAAAAAAGAGGCTTCAAAAAGACATTACGAAGACGTGGACAAAAGCGGGAAATGAAGCAAATAAAAAGGCAAATTTGCCCTTTGGATCCAATGCAAGAGAAGAGAGGCCTTCTTCCTTCCTGCAGACAATTACCGCTAATTCTAACAAGAGGCAGAGATGACAAATTTGACCTGGCCGCGATTGATCTTGCCACGAGTTAACTATGGTCAGTCAGACCGGGTCACGGGTCTAGTACGAACCAACCTATGACCCGACTGTTATTTAAAAAATAATATTATTTTTGACGTTTTTCTTTAACCAAAGTATTTGGTAACCCACCCGTTGACATTCCTAACAAAAGAAAGGAAATGCTAGATTAAGCATAAAGTATAAAATAAACAAAAGAAAAAAAAATAGTATTTCCCCTGCAAAATACCAACAGTTTATGTTCATCATGCAAAATTTAAAGATATACCACGAAAGAAATCAATTTATACTAATTGTTAAAATGTTAACAAGAAAATGATATTATTTCTCAGCTATTGCAACTTGAAATTGCCACAATTTGTGTGGCGAATGTAAATGTTAAAATGACAACATTCTACTAACAAACTCATAAGCAAGCTGTAGGTAGCTTTTAGAACCATCATCATTTGGCAGCTTCAAAAGACAAGCAACTTTGGAAAATTCTGCATGTTCCCTAAGATATGCTTCCTCAGTCATTTCGACGTCCTGTATCTCCTCTTTAAAAAGCTTAGGCTTGGACAAGGCCCATTGCATTGCCCATATGGCTAATGGTCTCATGTAGCAAAGAGACCTGTAACGGCCATTGGTGTTCCAGGCCTCTGGCATCTGAAATGAATAGCTGCGGCCAGAAACAACAGGAGGAAACGTTATTATGCATAAGACCAAGTCGTAACATAATTTGAGTATATTATGTAAGAGAATGAAACGCACCCTAGACCCCCTTGTGACCACGCTGCTTCGTAGACGCCCGCTGCCGTCTGGAATGCCATATCTACCATACCCTCTTGAATCATGGTAGCAGCAAGACCATAAGTGACCCCAGCCCATATCTCTCTTGATTGCATTGCAGACATGTCAACTCTTCCATCTGGTAGCATTCCGTTGACAGCTCCACGGGTTCCTCCCATCACCTTCAAGACATTGAACTCGTAAATTTTCTCAAGTGCACTCCTTGCCTTCTCCTGATCAACAATTGCCAAGAGATCACATGATCTAGCATACCTGTCACATAAATGACAGAAGTCCATTTTCAAGTTTCAAATATGGGACACTAATTAATAGTCAAGTGTAAAAAGATCCTCATCGCGTTTTAAGTTATTCCAAACGAATGGCAATTTGAGAGAAACAGGCAATAAAATTATACAAATTGGTAGAAAATGTGCTCGCAAATTTATTGCTTACGCCAAGTAATTTTGAGTACTTCCACGCAAACCAAAGGCAAGGATGCATTTGTTCTGGGACTTGTCCTAATTCCCAGGAAGATAAAGGAAAACTCTAGAAAACATATAAAGCTGACACTCATAACAAATGCATGTACTGAAGTTATATAAGCATAAGAAATTGGCAGGCAAAAAACTGACAACTAGCAAGTGTAAGAATTGAGCATACCAGTGCCCAGCTAGTTGATCAGCTTGAATGGAACTGTTTCCACAGCTATCATAATTGAAATACGAACCATTCCATAATGTGCTGTAAACAGATTTAGCATTTTGATATTTAACCCAGAAGTAACTTGCAGATGCAGTATCACCAACTTCTCGTGCCAGGGCTGAACCAGCCTGGAGAGCTGCCACCCAAAGGCCACCACAGTAGGCACTCACACCAGTAACAGACCAAGCATCATAAGTTTGATCAGGGTATCCCTCATTCTCAATCATTCCATCTCCATCTTTATCAAATTGATCCATGTAAGCCATTGCAACATACACCGATGGCCAGACAGCTTGAGCAAAACTTTTGTCACCAGTTGCAATTACGTCTCTGTATACTTGGAGAACAAATTTGGCATTCAAGTCCTTCCATCCAGTTGTGTTGAAAAGGTTATAAGCATTTACTTCATACCACGGATCATTGAGCCCAATATCGTGGGGTACAGCACCTAGGACCTTTCGCTGAACCCACTTCCCATCACTCATTATTTGCCTCTTACTGGGGTCATGCATCATAACTGCTGCTGCAAAGTCTCTTTGGATACTGAGTTCAAGCTTTGGGAACAGCATGAGCAGTGAAAAGGAGGAATAGAAATGGACATCGTACGTATTCCACATGAGATATTCACTTCCTTCAAGATAGAGGAACTGACCAACATTTTCTTCCCCACTCTGGAGCAACTGTGTCCCAAAAGCAGCAGTTGATGTTACTGAACTTTGTATCTGTTTATATGTAGACACCATTCTGTCAAGTATCTCTGTGCTCGTGTCATATTCCTTAGTAAACCCATTTTCAGCATTCAAATCCGCCCTCAATCTCTCAAGAGAAAATTTCCTTTCCATAATGCCTGCTAAACATTGCATCGGAGGTGATCCATCTGTCCAGAGTAAAGGGGAACGTTTTTGGTTATCAGAACCCACAGAACTCAAAAATCTGTAATAAGCTCTATAATCTGCAAGTACCTGTCCAGATTGTTCCCCCTGCATTGAGATAGTACAACTCGTTGAAGAGAGTGACAGGGTACCTAAGTGAAGAGATTGTCACGTCATAATGCCTTAAAATACTGTGACGACTAATTTACATATGTTATTGAAAAGGTTTATTAAAATACTGTGACCACTAAATTATGCACGTTATTGACAACGTTTATTAAAAAACTGCCGACGACTACATTACACATATTATTGAAAAAGTTTATCCAAACTCACCATTCAGGAAGCCTTTTGTCTTCAATAATTGGTCCTTGCCATGATTCTATTTGGGATTCCCAGTGAGAGTGCTCTGGTTCAAACAGATGCACAAGGGCAAGTTCAGTTTTCAGGGGATATCTAGTAATAAAATCACGTCATTGGATTCTTAATCTGGCTTATTTGGTCACATCAAAATCAAACCCCAAAATTATTTTTTGAGACGATTTACATTTTAATTTATATTAAAACAGTACCAATGAGAGCATCATGAGCAATTTTAGCAGCTGCATCCCCTAGTGCACCATAAAACTTGGTATATCGCCTGCTATTTGACCTATTATGTTAGCAGAAAGTAGCATTGGACGAAGTAATTACACAATTCTATGAACGGCAACAACCCACCTGTGATAAATTCTTTCACTAAATCTTACTTCAGGGCAGTCCCATGCCAATGAAAATGTAACAGTGCGAACAGAATCAACAGGAATGGTCAAAGAAGCTGCTAAGGCAGCACCAATGGATGATCCAGGATCCGATGATGAACCTTGCTTAAAGCTTAGATGGTCGAATGTTCCGTGCTATAACCAAAAAAATCACATTAAAAGGATTAAATTAGCAAAAACATCTTTACATGCTCGTGAGATAAAATAACAGTAATTACAAAGTTTTGTGCTGATGAAAAGCAAAAAAAGGTCGACACAGTCCTCCAATTCAACATGTCAAAGACCAAAGACAGTATTCTTCTGCTATATCTTTGTAGTACAGAACATCAAAGAGGCCTTGCCTTTTAGTGAGATGACAGTCACCACACAACTTTCTAAAGCTATCTCCGATAGAACATACGTAAGTGCATAATGCAAAATAATTTAATGAAACCATTGGGCTTAGTGGCTCAATGGGAAAGCAAAATAAAAGCTTGTAAACTGCACTGGGGTTCATATGTTGGTGTATCCTCTACGTTTTCCGTTGTACCACAAAGAATGTTATTACAACTTTGATTCTTAAGCTTAAGGCATCAGGTGATGGCTTTTTGTATCCTAACTTCGTCTTTTCGCCAAATGCATGCCATGTAACTAAGACTCTCAAGAGGACCAGCAAGTACGCGTATCACCAAGACTTTGAGGATCATTAGGGGCTAAAACATTTAACCACAACATGGTGCTAAACTCATAGAGTTGACTGATCCTGCCCAATATCCAAAAATATATGTCCTTTGAGAGGGGTTCCCATGTGGTGAAAAGCCCTGAGCAAAGGACTCCATCCAAGGTAAGCAGTTTCAAATCTATAGTCAGCACCTTGCTCTTCGTTTTATATGTTAATGCAAGTGTCATAACTCATTTCAACAATAACCAGTCACCTAAAGAAAGTATTTATGAAAGGGTGGTTTTTGGAAAAATCTCAACTATTTCAATGAAAAAATCAATTTTGATTCAACGCGTATTCAGAATGTGGAGGGGATAATCCAACCTTTTTAATCTCATCCCACATGTCTTTTGCAGTGACACCCTGTGAATTACCAGATATTGTGAAGCAAGGACATTTGGAGACATGCACATCAGCTGTCTCCAGTGCTGCTATGGAAAAAGTCAAAGTAGGTTGTCCATTTGCTGTTCTGCAAAGGAAATACACTTCTTTTAGGCTTGTCTAGCACTGATAGAAATCAAAAGCGATTACAATGGCATCTTACTTATCACCTGAACTATTTCAATAGATACGTGCTATGCTATGACTTACTTATGGTGTAAAGTAACTCCATGCACACCATCTCTTGTCCTGGAAGAGCTAATAATATCAATAAATCTATCAATCTTTCAAAATTAAGCTATAGTAGAATGGAATAAGCGTCCAAATTAATATTAACAAAAACAGACATCGGTTATAAATAAAACTACAACAGTAGTAACATGATATCAGTAATTATAACTTACATCATCTCCTTATTGTAGTGATGACCAGATAGTCCAGAGTTACCACCGACAGAATTCTGAAATTGTGTCCAAGTAGGATGTGTTGCGTGATTAAAAAATTGTTTGAGAACATAAATGCTCTTACATCTACTTGTGCAATTTATAACCGGTAGTTAAACTTCACAAAGTTGAGAGAATGTATCCAGGTTGTTGACCATCGTAGAGATGACGACAGAATATTTATGTTCAGGGACAATGTCAGTGTTAAGTTGACAATAAAAACGGCCTAACAAAGCTATGCATATAGAGGGAAGAAAAGAAAAGTTAATATGTTCAGAATTCATAATGATTGTCACTGCCATACATTTCTAAAGTCACTTTTATATAAACCATATCGAAATTTTCTGGGATATCTTCATCACTAAGTACTAGTAGGACCATCACCATAAATATTATATGGAAGTGACTCATTACGGTTGACGACTCCATCTGTGTACTGAGAGAGGATTCTATCAAGTGTAGAGAATGAAGCATAAAAATCTTCAACTTACAGCCCACGTAAAGAGCAATGTGACATCTGCTGAAGTCCTTCCAGAATTGGATAGCTGGAACAGAAATAAGGAAATCACTGAAAGTGAATGTACGTACAGGCTAATTACAAACAGACAATGAAGTTCATCAAAAGCCTTTTCTTTTACCGTGAATGTAAAAACTGACACCGGGAAGCTGCTTTCTTTGTAGTTATGAGGAATGAAAGGTGAAATCTGACGTGAAACAATTTTAAGTTCCGGGTCAGGTTCACCTGTTTGACAAATATATGCAGTGAAATTAATACTTGATCACACTGCATTCTCTCAACTTTGATTCCAACTGCTAACACTATTACCATCATAGATTGTCCAAGCTCTTGGAAACAAAGCATGGTATGTACACTTCTCTCCATTTAGATTCCAGTCCCAAGATTCAATGCCTAAACCTGTGTTTTCTCTGCAGAAAAGAAGTCACAATTCAATGAACTTCTGGAAGAAGGATTGAAGAATTAAATGAAGAGTCATTTAAATGAAAGAAAGTAATTAAAAAGAAAGGCTTACTTGGGTATCTCTGGTGTCCTTGAACATAGTACAGAAGAAACTTCCTTACCATTTGGCCGGGAAACAAATACCTAAATACGATAATTTAGTGCTTCAAAGTAATCTCTCTAGATGGTCATGGAGTTTCAGAAATTAGGAGTATGAAGAATTACTTGATCTGCTATAGCAGTTAAATTCTAAGGATAAGTGTTTATTATTTAGTTACAAAAGGTACAGGTAAATATTTGCACATGGGGGCACAAATCCAGAACTAGGCACGTTTGGTGATGCAAGTTTGAAAGTTGGTTCTACAAATGAGAAGTGCAACTTACAGAAAATTGATTTGCCAGAACAGGGTTTTCTTCACATACTATAGGGAACACTCGAAAGAATTGGAACTCTCCTTTATAACTTCTTCCAATGCTTCCTGCACTGAAATAATTATTTCCACACATAAGCTGGTCTAGAAAACTTCATGTAGATAGTAAAGAAAGATGCTTGGACGAGACAGTATAGGAGAAAATGAGATGTACAAAGAAAGTGGGTTTTGAGGTATTAAACGTTTAGTTTTTTACTTGTAGACTGAAGGAAGAGTCCTTTGACCAACATTAAGGTGAATTAATTAGTAAAGGAAAAGGATGACTTAGTCGCAGAAATTGTAACTTAATCATGGTTTATAAGTTGGAATACTAAAATGGTAGCAGCATATGTGGTCTAACAGATGAAGCAGTTAGAACTGTCATCAGCAAATACTAATAATACATTACTTATGTTGCAAAAATAAAAAAACCAGTATTCTCAAGTTTTTCAGCAGATTTAGATTGCAACATACATCCAACATGGAACAACTGACTTTAATCGAAATGAAGGGATCTTGAATGCTCAACAATATTCAGAGGGAAATTTTTCACGGGAAAAAGAAAAACATACCCGATGCCACCTAAAGGAACACCATGGTCACTTGTAATATTGTGTTTTTTGGAAAAATCAAATATTGATGGCTGAAAGGATTAAGGAATTGACTTTAGTCATCTGCTTATGATTTTCAAATATAAAAATATGAGGGAAGAGAGAGATTGTATATTACTCTTCCTCTGGCTGCTTCTTGCTTGGTGTGATGCCACAGCCGCAAGCCTATCGGAAGCTTACAGAAGCAACGAAAGTAAGATATGTGAGTCCATGTAAACAACTGCTAAAGCTGCAATCAAAAGCAAACTGAATTAAATCCAACTCTTTCACTTCCATGCATTGTTCTTTTTCTCTCCCTTCTTTCACATTCCATCTGTCTATTTCTGGAATAATAAAGAAAGGGTCATGGTATGATATAGGTCCTTCGGAACAGTGAAATTAATTGGTTATGGTGATTTTTGGCCACTAAACGTAGTTTAAGTTGTTTCTTTTAGCTTACTGTTTTAAATAGAATAAAATTTCAGGTTGTAGATAGAAAACGTTTGAGTTCACCAGTCACTGAAAGATGAATAGAAAGAACTTCGTGCAAAACAGCTATTGGGTTGATTTCAAAGCTACAATATGACATTCTCTCCACAGTAACAATTCTGCTGAGATCATAATGGTTACTTGGAATCAAATCAATAATACCAACTCTGATAACATCATCATCTAAAGAAACTTACACTTCCACTTCCACTTCCACTTCCACTTTTTATTTATTTCAAGCATTATCTAAGATGCAAGAGTTATTGGAGAAGTTTAAGTCCGAGGGGAATGAGCCCAGTCCAAAAGACATTTTTGATACAGTACTTGGTACTTGTTCCGGTTATTTAAAAGGCCTTGACTATGGCCCTAAGCCAAATATTTCAACCTCAAGATATAAAACAATCATTGAACATTTTCAAGAAGAAAGCAACAAACTTAAGGCTACATTATAGGCTGAAGTAATCGGGAGTAAAGAAACTCGAGCTAAATTAGCAAAACATGATAACAAAAGCCAAAATGAAGAGGAAAGTTAATGGTATTAATTTTATCTCATTATTATATCACTTCTTGTGTGTACTATAATTTAATTTTAATACTTTTTTTTCTGGAATTAAAAAATGGATGAAGATGCAACTGATGAGTGATTATATTGTGAATGATGAAGTTATATAGTGTTTGCTTTAATCATAATCAAATACTTAGTGTATCAATACTTTCACAATACTTTTCGTTGATTTTAACTAACCTTTTGGGATGATTATAGGTTTATGGACTTGGACAACATTAGGTAGTCGTTCGGGTTATAATCAAATGTTTTTGTAATTTGAGCATCTTAGTCAGTATGTCAAGTATATTCCAATTTATGAAGTAATCTCTTTATGTATTATTTTGTCTATAAGAATTTCTCAAGCTGTCATCAATATCTTGTATAGGAATAAATGATCATCCTTTATATTATTATATTACTTTTGTTGGTACAATTTGATTATATTTATATCTTATATATAGAATGCTTGACATTTTGAATTAATAATATTTCTCTACGAATTACTTTTTATAATAATAACCAAATAATTCACAATAAAAAACATGTTGATAGATTATATACAAAATGTATGGTTTAATATTATGGATTACAAATGTAGTAACCAACATGTCGCTACATTATAAAAAACGTAGCAAATAACATATTGCTACGTTATAAAAATATGAAGCTAATACTACATAGTAAGGACAAAAATGTAGCCAAAAGATGTGATTATATTCGTAAACCAAAAGATGTTACCAGAACAACAACAACAGAATGACTAAAATTAGTCGAAGATTGCTAGAATAATATATGATCATTTCCTCATTCTTATCCAATAGTTTAAACTTTTGGGGTTAGTCATTTCTAGTGATGATATGAAAGTCGTTTGTTTCCGGTGGATTTTCATTTGTTGTCGAAGTTGTGCCACCCATGAATATGGTGGGCTTATGATCTATTCTGTCTACGAACAGTTGTAAGGTGATTATTAGAATAATATATGATTCAATCTTCCACTTTAACTTTTAAAGTGAATGATGACTTGAACAGAAGAAATAATCTGATGAGCAGGATATATAACAATATTCTTTATGGAACATACATGCTATAATAATATTAGATCTCTTTAACACTTTCCTTCAATATCTAGAATATCATCTTCAACTTGTTACAAACATTTTTTTTAATTCTTAGTTTCTTTTGAACTATTTAGAGTCGGAACCTTAGTTATATGATTTTTACTTTTAGAAACTTTATTATTCTATTCTTCACACTTAAATGAGCTTTGCGGAGGCACAAAGCTATTTGATATGATGTAAAATAGTAAAAGAGAAAATAAATACTATTAATTAAGGCCTCTGTTTGGAATATAATATAATTATTCGTGTAGAATTACTTATCAGTTCTTACATAAATGTACAATATAATTTTTAAACAAAAGATTTAATTTATAATGATAATAAATTATTATTAAACATTTAGCTTTCCTTTTAAGTTGGAATATACCTCAATTTGTTATACAATTTTTTCTCATAACTCCTAACAATTTCTTCTAAAAGATCGAATCTTAATTTTGTCATTTTTAATATTAAAACATTTCATCATACAACTCTTTATTTTTAAAAGAGTTTCATCTATATACATTATTATTCTTTTTGTTCTTTTCAAGTGTTCTGTATTTGTGATATCATATAAAAGAGAAAAAGAGAAAATAGATATAAATTTTATATTCGCAATTTTTCTTACCAATATTTCAAAATAAGATAATAAAACTACAAAGGAAATAGTATTCCTGGTCCATGGTTTTGCTGACAGGAACTAACATTTTTGCAATTTACATTTTCTACACTGTTGATTACAAACGGCATGATCAACTCAATAGATCTTGAATACTCTAAAACTACTTCTAAATGTTACTTATTAGAGAAATTAAATTCAATTGATGCATTCTTGGGAAATTATGTGAACATTTGAAAAGGCGAACAGAGAAATTTTCTCGTCTTTTAGACTATAGCATTTGGATAGAACGCAATTAAAGATTATATCATGATCTAAGCATGCAATTGAATAAGAGAGTAATACAATTGAATACTTTGCTGGATAACTTGATTGGCAAGATAAGGCTACATCTGATAATTCATTAAATTTATCCCATCTTGAGGCCACTGATTATCACCAATTGGAGATTATACTTGCTAAGTGATAGAATATGATTTACACCTCGATATAGTTTGAGAGAGTAATTGTTTGGCAGGCAGCATGATTGTTGTTAAGTGATAATGGTGTTGGGATAGTTATGAGGAGACTCCCTAGTGCTCTTTTCTTTTGTTTTTGGTTAGCTAAGGATTGATGTGCTCCTAGTTCAAGTTGTAACACAAGAAGTTTGCTCTTCAATTTCTGGACTAATATAATTTCTTTTTTACTTTTAAAAATCATTTTTGACAACAATACTAAATCATTGATGTTGAACACAATTAGTTTTTGAACAAATTAGTACGTTAGAATTTTAATTTGAATTAGTACTAATAATTTAGAGTAGATCATATTAGTTATTGGTTTAAATTTATTGTAAATTGAGAAAGTATTTATGATCATTGACTTTTTATTAAATTAATTTAGAACTTATGAATTTTTTGCGATATTTCAATTTTTAATTTAAGATTCTCTCTAGTCAAAAGGTTGGTCTCAATTACTTGACTTAGCTTTTTTTGGTGAAATTTCAATCTTATTTGTAAGTTTTTTGGGATTTATTTCAAATAAATTCACATCAGTTTGTACCAAAACAAAACTCTAAATCAAATTTATGATAATGTGCTCTTCTAAGGGTGCCTCTACACCTAAGAAAGAACATGATATGCTCTGTATTTTCCAGGCATTGCAGGGACAATTCAACTAAATGAGCGTGATGCATAATAATGTGAAAATTGTTTTGGAAAGACAATTTCAATAAATTGCAGAATTGCAAAAGGAACAAATACTACAAGTTTTTAATGTATGAAGGAGGCAAAGATATCATCCAATGCTTCTAATTGAAGTGATCAATGATTTGACAATAAGTTGAATAGGGAAGAAGCTGGTTTGATGTTTGGAGTTGAAGGGGTACGTTCGCACTAAAGAGATCCATTAGGTGTCCAATATCATTCAGTTCCTAAATACATACATACATACACACACACATATATATATATTGTCCCGGCCATTGTAGCACGTGTGTCGCCCAGGGCATAAGGGGCATGATGACTTGATGTCATCCTC
>JAOSBM010000003.1:19328563-19339836 GCA_027568955.1 Erythroxylum tenue
TGGTCTGAAAAGAAGAAGGCAACCGGAGAAGCGAGGAAGGAAGATACTCTGCCCTCGGACATCCAGCAATTAATAGGCGATTTGGGAAATGACGATGATCCAGACCAATTGCAATTTACGGATGAGGAAGTGGATCCAGTGGCCCAACATGAGCCACATGGTGGGAACTCTGATGGAGAACTTCCAGAAGACTCCGATGAAGATTACGATCACATTCTGGTGAGAGGAACGAGAAGCCTGGCGGAGATTTACGAAAGAAGTAATGAAGCGTTTTTGGAGCCGTCAAAAGTTCAGGAGGCGTTGCAGAATTCCAGATGGCTTGAAGCCATGAAAGAAGAAATAACGATGATCAATAAGAATCAGACATGGACGTTGACGGATAAACCTCCAAACAAGAAAGAAATCGGATTGAAGTGGGTATTCAAAACTAAATTGAACCCCGACGGATCAGTTAATAAGCTAAAGGCGAGACTGGTAGTGAAAGGATACGCGCAAGTCGAAGGAGTGGACTTCGGAGAGACATTCGCGCCAGTAGCTAGAATAGAGACGATCCGGTTGTTGCTGGCGCTTGCAGCTGAGAAGGGATGGAAGGTACACCAAATGGACGTTAAGTCCGCCTTCCTCAATGGTATCTTACTGGAGGAAATTTATGTTCAACAACCAGAAGGGTTCGTGATCAAGGGAAAGGAGGAGTGTGTGTATAAGCTGAACAAGGTGCTTTACGGGCTTAAACAGGCTCCTCGTTGTTGGTACGCAAGGATAGATGCGTTCCTGGTGGAGATCGAATTCAGGAGGAGCAGCAGTGAACCGACCCTATATGTGCGAATACAAGACGATGATGAAGTGGTGATTTCAATTTATGTAGATGATCTGTTAATCACCGGAAGTTCAGAGAAGCAGATAGTTTTTCTGAAGCAACAGTTTAGCAAAGCCTTCGAGATGACAGATCTGGGGTTAATGAAATATTTTTTGGGGATGGAAATTGATCAACATGAGGGAAGAATAAGAGTAAGTCAGAAGAAATATGTACGTGATGTGTTGAAGAAATTCAATCTGGATCAATGCAAGCCAGTCTCAACTCCTATATGTCCGAAGGAGAAATTCCTAAAGAAGGAAGATGAAGATGAGGTGGACTGTAGGAATTATAGGAGCATGGTAGGCTGCCTGATGTATATATCAGCCACAAGACCTGATATCATATATTCGGTAAGTATCGTTTCCAGGTATTTGAACAATCCTGGAAGATAACATGTAACAGCAATAAAAAGGGTACTAAGGTATTTGAGAGGGACAATTGACTTCGGTCTTCTATATGAAAGAACTGGTGATTGGGGAGGAGCAACCGAGGACATGAAGAGCACATCTGGATACTGTCTATCGTTGGGATCAGCATGTTTTTCATGGAGCTCGAAGAAGCAGGAGCTGGTAGCTCTCTCTACAGCTGAAGCTGAATTGGTGGCAGCAACCGCAACAACGAAGCAAGTGGTGTGGGTAAGGAAATTGCTTGAAGATCTACAAGTTCACCTAACTTCAGCTACGGTGATATATGTAGACAATCAGGCAGCGATTTCCATTTCATTGAATTCGGTATTTCACGGTAAAACAAAACATTTCAAGCTTAGATATTACTATCTAAGGGACGTACAACATGAAGGTGAATTAAAACTGGAGTATATCTCTACGGAGAATCAGAAGGCTGATCTCTTCACCAAAGGCTTTCATGAGTCGCGATTTCATCAATTAAGACAAATGGTGGGAGTTCAGAAGTTAAATTCCTGATCCAAGGAGGAGAATGTAGGTGGTATGTCTCAGGAATTATCAGACAACATGAAGATGTTCAAACCATGCAGCTACGTGAAAGATTCAAGAATGCAAGAACTCAAGAAGTTCAAGAACAGTCGGTTGAAAGCAGTTAGATAACTGTTAGCTAATAAAGCTATAAATGTACACAGACGTTTCACTGAAATTGTGTAATACAATCATTGAATGAAATCTCAATTTTTCACTGAGTTCTTAACTCCTCTGTTTGACTCTGTTTTTGTATCATTTCTCACACTAGCTTTCTCTCTCTATGTTTTCTGCTTCTTAGTCGATTGTCTGTGTATGGTTGATCGATAACAACAACACTCTTTGAACCTTCCCTCCCTCCTTTATCCCATGGTGAATTACACCCAATACCTCAGGCTATTTTAGACTCCAGGATCTTCCAAAACCAACCCAAGTGTTAGTCTATTGGTGTGACTTATCTCCTGCAAAAGCGTCTTAAGAGGATGTTGCAATGCTCAAAGCTTGTTTCCCTTTTTTATGCTTGAGGACAAGGACCATTTTGATGGGGGGGAGGAAGTGTTGTGAACAATGATGCAACGGGGCGGGTATGCCTTCCCCCGTACCCGCCCCCATCCCCGTCGGGGATTTTTTTGGCACCCTCATACTCGTACCCGGTGGGGGTCAATACCCGCCTCTTTTTTTTATAAGATAAGCTTATTTAATATGAATGAACTATTTGTTTTTCTTTTAAATTTTCATGCTACATTTATACATACATACTGAATTTAACATAAAAGAAACGAGTAAACAAAGATTATAAATTGATAGTTAGTACAAATCCAAGAGTGAATTAAAAAAAAGACAACAAATTAAAATAACATACATTAGTTTTAATGGAAATTCCAAATTGTAATTACTATTTAATGGTTTGTATGTATATATATATAATGACAAAATTGTAATTACTATATAACGGGTGAACGAGTAAACGAGTATGGGGGTGGTATCCCCATACCCGCCCCGATACCCGACGGGTATTTTTGTTAACCCCCCATACTCGTCCCACGGGTAAAAATTTGCTCCCCATATCTGCCCCCGTTCGGGTAATTTTATCGAGTACCCATCGAATTCGGGTACAATTGCCATCCCTAGTTGACAAAAACATTGAATAAGCTTATTATGCGGGAGTAGGTCATGGAAGAGCAGAATATGCAAATTTATTTTTCTTAATTTTCTGAATCGTGCAGAGTTTATTTCTAAAAGAAAATTGGGAAAAAATTAGATAAATTGTATTGCTGAAAGTGGAATAAAGGATTTCTAAAATAATTAAGAGTTTATTCTCGAAATCGTTGAGTTCTCCATTCTAAAACGTATCTCTTCTAGAACGAGCCCTTTTTTATGATTATTAAAAATAGTTCCATAAACAGCATTCTTTACATAAATTGCAAGCAGAATTTGTTATCAATCGCCCTATATACTAGATCCATAAGCAGGGGCCATAACATCTTCCCGAAAATCCATCAGTTTACCGCATCCTACTGAACTATGTGGGACTAATATCGAGGCAAGCAAGTCTTGACTCGTCTCCTGTCTCTTGTGCACTAAATATTTACTTGGAATGAACTCATAGAATTTAGGCTCAGAAAAAGCTCAAAAATGAAAATAGAAGACAGATGTCAATCCAACTTATCTGCGGAAATACATTCATCAATGCCTAGTCATAGACGTGAAATCAGCATAATAGGAGTACCGACTAGCACGATCTATAATAACAGGACTAAATCAAGTGGATTAACAAACTACAAGAGGAGAGAAAAACCTGCGGCCACCAGTACATTTTACAGAGCGGTGATATTAATACCTCTCACACAGTCCAAAACACTGTAGATCCAATTCAAGCATGAAATACAATTTTTCCGTATGCTAGGCTGCATAAGGGATTCATGATTCTGCAGTACCTTTTGCCTGGAATCTGTCTACTTTATGTACTGAGAGAGCCATTTGAAGCCATCACCATATCCCATTTTGCGAACAATGCTGCACATGAAAACCTCCAAAGGACGGACATTAGTGTCTGCAAGGTTTACCTTGCCCTTACCAGTGGTGAAGTTACTTAGACCAAGGTGGTATCTTAACTCATCCTCAGAAGCAGCATAAGGAATATCAATCTTGTTTCCCAAAACAAGGAATGGTACATTAGCCAGAGCCTCATCAGAAAGAAGTGCATCCAGTTCCTTCTTTGATTCTGCAAACCTCTCTTTGTCATAGGCATCAACCAAGTAGACCACAGCATCCACCTTTATCACAACAAATCACATTATATTGCCAGTCCACGTCGGAATACAACTTGAATCTTAACTAACATGCACCATATGGTGGACAGACAGGGAAATAAAAGACTTTAATTTTCATGTATACCAATCATCTATTGCCCTAAAAGTCACATGCTTTTCTTCATTAAATGAGTCCTTCAACAGGAAATAGAAGCAAAATCCAACTACGACACCACTACAAAATATATGAGGAGCAGGCCAATAACACCAAAGTTTATGCCGCACACAAACATTAACCTAGAAGCAAAAAGTTCTATCCTGTTAAAATACTAGCACATCAATTTGCTGGTTGTGACACAGTACAAAAATCAAGGAGAGAGAGCAACATTTTTTTTTTTTGTGTCGGAAAGACAGTAACTATATTTGAAGGAGAGACAGAGAAAGCATGCCACAAAAACAAAGACATGGATATTGTCTGAATATAGGCTTGCTTAGATAAGACAGCTAACAATTAATACTGCACCATGTTTTTAGCAGAAAACAAGATGCAGCAATTGTGAACAATGCATATGAGTTGACCAAAAATGTGGGCAACAATCAAAGTACTAAAATGGGGACAGAAAATAAAATCAAAAGTCATACAAAACAATACAAACTCAAGGAACTGAAAAAACCACAATTGCAAGCCACGTCCAATATATCAAATTATTCACCATGGTCATAATTAATGAAGAAGAAAATGGTAAAAGAAGGAATGAATGCTTAATCAACTATTGTTCTGCAAATTTTATTTCACATCAACCAAACACCATGCACTCTCAAGGATATTGAATAGGAGTAACATCAACTGATGGGCGACCCTATAGCAAACTAACAGAGGGTTATAACAGTATACTGAAAGAAATATGTCAATCGCAGAAGAACTCTCACCCATCACATTGACAGCAAAACTAACTAAATTGTCACATTAACTTGCCTTAGCATAGTAGTCCTTCCACACCCTGCGAGCAATCTGATGACCTCCCAAATCAAATGCCTTGAACTTGATCTGCCCAATGCTAAGCTCTTCGGAAGTGGGATACTGAGTAGGTTGATGTTGAACCAATCTCTGCAACCAAACCAATATTATTCACAAAGTTGCAACACCCAACACTCCAAAGATTAAAAAAATTACAATATAGCAAAGAGCGCCGGTTCAATACTATGCGTCTGCAGCCAACCGGAGCTCAACAATCTACCTAAAATAAACATAATAGTGAGTTCTACTGAACCATATAGCAACATACAGATAAACATAACAAAACAAGAACTATTAGGTCCAATTCCAGTTCATTTCCAATTTTAGCAGGATCAAATAACATGAGTCTAAACTTTCAAATCAGAGGTCGAGCACTCAACTTTCAGCGTCCCGACACGGCGACACAAAACATTAAATCGGAACTCAAAATCGAGTAATAACCCAACAACGAAGAAAGAAGAGTGAAAAACGAAGAAGAAATGAAACCTCGTCCTTCAACATATGAAGCAAGGTAGTTTTGCCAGCATTATCGAGCCCTAGAAACAGTATCTTTGCCTCTTTCTGCCAGAGACCGAGAGACGCCAACACCCCATAGAACCAATCGAGCAGAAACATGGCCTTCAATTCCTGTTCTATATGGTAATTTGATTAGAGGATTGCGTGATCCAACTCTCACAAGTTCTGCTAGTGACGATCCTCGATTCTCAGGCAATGTCTAACAACGAGACGAGGGTGGTATAATAAATTATTCTGAAGGAATAAGTAATAACCATGTATGTGGTCGGTCAAAGCCGGCAAATGAACAGCTGGTGGAAATGCGACGGCGTTTGTAAGGAAAAAAAAAAGTTTTTCGTACTTTTAATTAGAAGATGACGTCGTATGGCACTGACACTGGCACCACGTATAAACGGAAGGCATTCGCTCTTAGTCAAGAGTTTCTTTTTAATATTATATTTTCCTTCTGTGCGGAATTTATGCGAGACCCACATAAATAAATGACTATAATTTATTGGACACAGTAAAATATCATAATATTAAACAAAAGATCTGTACCCGTTCGCTTATCACTCTTGTAATGTAAATGTTGTTCCCTCTTAGGCTTGACTGGCAAAGGTAAAAAACAGCACATGTTTGAGGCTTATTTTTACGAAGAATAAGAAGAACAAAATAAGAAAAAAAATGAGCTTATTTTTTATTTTTATAAAGAATAAAGTGAAATAAACTAAAGTATTTGTTTGGATGGACTTATATTAGGTGAACTTTTTTTAATATAATTTTTGTCAGTAAAGCTTTTTTTAGAAAAGTTTTTATAAGAAGCTAGTTTGACTATTTGACTGTTATTTAAAAAAGAGTTTTTTTGAAAAAGCTTCATAGATTTTTGGCAACATAAAAATAAAAATACTTTTAATTTTAAATATATTTTATTTTGTAATAAAAATTATTTATGTATATAAATATTATTTAAAGTACATTAAATAATATGCAAAACACAATATATTAATTATTATATAATTTTAAATCATATGAAACATAAATAAAAATATATATAACCAAATCTTTTATATGGATTATAATATAAATAAAACTAATATCAAAAATAAATATTAAAACATATGAAAAATCAAATAATGGTATATAATTCTTAAAATAAACGTGAAGATGAATTTGTGAGTATTGTGGGAATTATGTGTAAAACAAGAGGATAAAAGAGACTAAAAATAAGCTTATTAATTGATCTGAAAAATCTACTAAAAAAGCGTTTTTTAAAAACAGTTCCAAATTTGAGCTTCTTAAAAAGATTTATTTTAACTGCCAAAAAAGTTATTTCTACTAAAAAAAGATTTTTCATTTTACAGCCAAAGACTAACTTTTGAGGTAAAAAAAGTGCTTATTCATCCTTTAAATGCTCAATCAAACAGACACTAAATCTTCTTTCTTTCTTTTTTTCTTTACCTATTTTTTTCATTTAATTTTTTTAATTATTCTCTAAATTTCTTAACGTTAAGATTTTAAATTGTATTACAACGAAGGATTTAATATAATCTCTTTAATAATAAACATATATTTTTAAATTTTATATATTTATATATTATCTCTTTTTTATTTATTTTACTAAACACAAGCAACGGCCTGGATATTATTATTTGATTGATATATTATTTATAGGAAATTTGCCTTGTAACGTAAGAGAAAGATTAAAGAAAAGGGAAGTGCAAAGAATTTATAATTTAATGTCATATAATTTAATTTATTAGGGTAATAAAATAAATGAATCGAAAAGGGCTAACAGAAATTTTCAGAAGACTGTATGTTATGTTACATCAGTGCAAATGCTCAACTCAATTCCGATTGTATATCTGTCGTCAACGTTTTTTTCGTTTATCGAACTCTTTTCAACATTTTCTCAATCTAAAGGTTCTGATGATTGGCACCATAGTCTTCACTCAAGTCAAGTCTATCCACTCACCAGCGAGCTTCTTCTTTTCCTCTTTTTCAAACCTTCTGGCAACCGAGACAGAGAACTATGAGTTCATCTCGCGATTCTGCTATTTAAAACTATCAACTCAGATGCAGAACCGATAACTAAGAACATTGCTTCTTACCTGCCTGTGGTCTAACACGAGATGTATCTATTGCCTGTTATAGACTGGGAGTCACGGTCATATTGGTGTATTGAACATCTTCATTTGGGATCTTAAAGGATATATTTGGAGAGAAAAAAAATGGTGGAATAGGGTAATTTTTTATACATCAGACATATATATTAGTTATCCCATATAACTATATACATGCAGACTTGAGTAAAAGGAAGTCGTCTAATTGCTGGGTGAGTGCTTCACAATCACCACTGGACATTTCGCATACTTTGCACAATGATGACTCACACTTCCAAGCAGAACCCTACAATAAGAGTCTCGAAATATTCAGTTCCTGCCAGTGATATAATCAGATTTATATGGAACTTAGCAATTAAATTAAAACCTCTTCAAAAAGCCATAGCCATGACTTCCCATGACCAAAGTATCCGCTCCAAGCTTTTCCACTGTGTTACATATGACATCTTTAGCCTCTCCAGTCCTGACCACTTTCTCCACGTTTACCTGTTATACATAGAGTGTACATATCAACAGTCAGAGATACAGGGAAAGATAGGAAACAGAAACAGGTGAAGCAGAAGATGGATTTACATGGCTGCTGAAATTCTTAAAGACAGCTTCTGCTCGTTCCATCACAGAATTCAACAAAGCAGAGCTGTATCTTTCCATTGTAGCAATTACATCTCCAGAAAACACGAATCCTGAGAGCAAATGGCTTATGATAAAAGAGAAGAGAAACTCAAAATCAAGAGAGCAGGAAGAGTAGAAACCTTTAGCATCAAACTGGGAGTAGATGATAGGTGAGGGCTTGACGTAGAGTAAGATCAGCGTGCTATTTGAACTGCGAGTAACAAGGTTACTGAGACACCAGGATAGAGCGTGCATGCTCTCCTCACTCTCGTCCACTGCCACCAGTATCTTGCGTCCTTTCTTCATGTTCACCCTTTCCATTGAATGACGGCTAGTTACTTGCCTAAACACTGATTTATACAAGCTCTTATAATGTTGATAATAACAGATACCAACCAAGTCATTATTTATATACAGACAGACATTGGTTGCCTGTAACTGACACTGTATCTGCTGTGGTTTTCAGTTTCCTGGGTTCTTTGTTAGAATTAAGGACCGTGGTTTTATCAGTCCAGATGGAATCTTCAGCAAGATTTAATTATTAACTAGCCACCAAAACCAAAGTTTAACAAGTGATCAACACCAAAACTGTTGCCCACTAATCTGAATCATATTCCTAGGATATTTTTGGGTATTGGATTTTACTATCAACAACTTGTAATTCTATTAAGGCCTTTTTGAGTCCAAGTGCACGCCAACTTGATGTCGTTTTCAGTTGATTTTGTAACCATGAAAGACCTTATCGTCTTATCCACTTGGGGAAATGATTTTAGACCGAAAGTGAAGCTATCGGTTGAGTGGATACTTCCAAATTTTCTAGCCATAGACATTGTTTTCTCATTCTATTATCTCCCTAGGCTTTAGACTTTATTCATTACAACGTATACCTGCCAAAAATATCACCTTTTGCATTAGATCTTGTAGAAGAGCTAATATCTGAATCTTTGCACTCGTTAACACATCTCAAACAGCAAATTTCTTGAAAAAGTTTCGGACTTGTGTGTTTCAGTAAGAGGGCTGAGGCCTGAAGAATTACTTCAACGGGCTGTGACGAATAAAGCTTGATAGGGACATTTAGCTTATCTCATTTTGGAGCTCAGATCTTTTATCCAATTTTATGGTGTCTTATTGTGTCCAATAAATCTGAGCCATTTATTTATGCGGACCTCACATTAATTTATGTGGAACCTATACGGAACATGCATAAATTAATGGCTAAGATTTAATAGACACAATAAAATACCATAAAATTAAACAGAGAATCTTGTTCCCTCGTTTTGATTTGAAACCTTTTCCTGGGAAAATCAACCAAATAGTGGCTTTGGTGCAACGACTTTGAAGCAAAGATTGCTTCAACTACCTTCCTCTCCCAATCACATTATTATCTGCATAGTACTAAACCATTGTAATTCCCTTGGATTTCCCCTTCTTTATGTTATAATTGTACTCTGAGCATTGATACAAATACACTCCATCAGCTGCCTTTCCCAAAAAGATTCATACCTTAACTACCACAACTTAGCGACGGTTAAAATGGAAAGCAACAGTTTAACAGAATCCGTTAATTGTTGAAATAATATTTTCACAATCAAATATAAAAACAGGTATTAATTAATAATAATAATTAATTTAATTAAGTCCGATATTTATAAGTGGGTAAGGTTTCTGTATTATTATGTAATAAATTATGTCCGCAAAATTGACGAAAATATTAATATTAAGTTAGAATTAAAAAATTTAAATATTAGAAATTGAAAGAGGAAAGGCCTAATGATACTGAATCAGAAATCAAAATTGATGCTTTTCATTGTGCGCATTAATATTAGGTCATTCTTTTAAAAAATTGGCTGAGATCAAATCATAACTTACCACCTTATAATTTTGTCGGGTCAAAATATGAAGGCGGTTAGAATGGCCATTCTAAGATCAAGAATTGATGCTTTTCGTTGTTTCTGTTGGGTGGTCCACTAAATTTGAATTTTAGATATGGCTTAGGACCACTTATAGGACAGATCGAAGGGCCCAGATTCAAATGTGGAAAAAGATTGATTTTTGAATTCGAAACAGTATTCCGGCCACTTTTTCCAATAAAATAATATTTTTCAATAAAACTAAGAACAATCTGCTGATTGCCTGATTCTGATTGTACATTTGTACAATAACATTACTAGGGTGAGTTACAAAAATACCCCCTTCTCTCTACTTAGTAGGCAAAAGGCTGGTTATATACAAATATTACTAGTTTTTTTTGGTAGTTTTTAGATTTTTTTATTTTTTAATAAAGTAAAATTTTATTATATTTTTATTACAAATAATAATTACATATTAGATAAAACTTTAAAATAAATTATTTTAATTAAAAAAATTTAATCTATTATTATATTTTAAAAATTAGCTTTTATAAGATAGAAACAAAAACAAAATTTATTAAAATAGAAACAAAAACAAAATTTATTTTTGAGGATTTTCATATTTTTAAAAAACCGAAAGAAGTCACAACTAAAAACTCAAACAAAAAAATAAAAGCCAAAATAAAAATGTACAAAAATTGAGTCTCTAAGTTTTGGCTTTTATATTTTTATTTTTAAATACATAAAATTTATTAGTAACTATTAAAATTTTATTCATAACATTTAGAAAATAAATAACGATTAATTTTTAAAATTCAGAAATTTTAGCCTTTTTAATTTGAGTCTTCAAAATATTTTAAAATTAAAAAGACATTTCTGATTAAAATAATCTTCAATTTATGATTTTATAAACTAAACATACAAATTTAACTAAACATATATGCAAAAAATAAAAAAGCCTTAAAATCAAATATATTAACTTCGCAATTAAAAACACATTTTGCTTATTTTGAATAGTGATTATGTTTTGTCATTCACGTCACGTCACCGCCTGACCTCTACCCTCCGTTTGGTTGCTGTTCTCGTTGCCGGGGACAGAGCACAGAACAGAAAAATCTTGTCACTCCCACCTGTTTGC
>JAOSBM010000003.1:19455529-19467731 GCA_027568955.1 Erythroxylum tenue
CTTACTTTATTTTATCTTATCTCATATATAATTTTTTCTGTTTCATTTAAATGTGTGAATGAGATGAGACGATACAGAATAATTAGATTAGCAGTTGGTAAAGGGGATTGAGAGGATTTGTTCTCAAAAAAAATTGTAGGTGCAGGAAATGTTTCTACGGATGATTAGAGGAATGCCATGGGTGTAAACAGGAAGCATAGCGCGGAAATGAGGATTTGGTACAAGTTGACTACAGTCAGTCACGTGACATGCAATCAACCGTCATCGAACCGTAAATGCAGAACGGGAGGCACGAAAAGAAACACTTGCACTTTGTAAACCTTTATTTTTTCTTCAAGAAGTGAAAAACCGGTAATCAAACCCAATCAAGTAGATGATTCATTAAGCAACCTCTCTATTCTCTCTTAGGGTTTACAAAATGATCACCAACGATAACAACAACAGCAACAACGTCAACAACATCAACATCAATTCTACAGATAACACTTCCGTTCAACAGCAAGATCCCGGCAGGTATTTTCTTGAGCTGGCGAGACGCCGCTCGCGGTGTGTGATGGAGGATGAACATGAGGAGGAGCCGACAGAGCTTAACACAATTAACAGTTCCGGAGGGTTTCTAGTGGTTTCTACCGATAAGCTTTCCATCAAGTACACCACTGTCAACCTTCACGGCCACGATGTTGGCGTTGTCCAAGCCAATAAGCCTACGCCGGTCAAGAGACTCGTTTATTACTTCGAGATTTATGTAAAGAATGCTGGTGCCAAAGGCCAGATTGCCATTGGCTTCACTAATGACACCTTTAAGATGCGCAGGCAGCCTGGGTAAATTTTGTTTACTGTTACATTTGGATTTTGATTTGATTTTTTTAGTCTTTCTTTAATTGAGCAAGCAAATAGAGGAGAACTCGAGTCAAATTCTAGTGTTTGGTTAGTATGAAAAAAATTTATTTCTTGGGAGAAGGTTTTTGGTGGGGTTCTGGCAATTGAATGTTGAAGGAAAGCAAAACAAAATCCAACTGATTTTTACAATACGACTCTGGTTTAATTGTGGAGAAAGTCAATTTTTGATTTCAAAAGAAGGTTGCAAGTTTTCAGTGATTTACTCCCTTAGATTAGTATATGAAAGGAGAATGAGGATGAGCTTTCCAGAAAGTTAGTTGTTTGCGCTTGTCATTACTTGCTACTTTCAAGTGTGTGCAATTGAATAACTAATTAACGAAAATTAACCATCTGCTTAGCATTTTTCCTTGAACTAAATTCCTATTGTCCTCGCATATTACATTTTCTTGCTTTTTTTTTTTTTTGGTTTGATAATATTCACAACAAATTGAATTAGATTCTAATTATTCTATGCCAGGGGGTAGTAAAAATTCAAAGCTATTGAAGTGCTTAATATCGATCTCTAATGAGGAAGATTGTGATGTGTAATAAACTATTTCAATCAATAACAGAAGAGGAGATTGAAATGCTTAAATTCATTATCTCATGTCTGATATTGTTCTATTTAGTGTGATTTTATATGTGATTGCCAAAGGACATGATCTAACTCTTTGAAGTACTTGGTCGGTAATCTTCTGTTATAGTTTCTCATATTGAGTGTTTTTCAGTTCTAAAATTTGGTGAGGTTGCTGTCATGATTTTCAGGTTGCCACATTGACCTTTTTGAAAATTCTAGTGAATGTTTTTTTAACATTCAATTGTATTGCTTCAATGCTTAGATTGTAGCGCTTTCTCTAACACATCATTTTTACAATTAAGTTTTTTCTTCGGCCCATTTGTTTGTTCTTGACCATTTCATTCTATTTATTATATCTGGTAGTTGGGAAGCAAATAGCTGCGGATATCACGGTGATGATGGACATATCTATCGAGGGCAAGGGAAGGGTGAGCCATTTGGTCCAACATTTACTGTGAAAGATACAGTTGGTGCTGGTATAAACTATGCTTCTCAGGAATTCTTTTTCACGTAAGACAGCTGCCTACTCTAGTTAGTATATGGTGGTGTTGCTGAAGGATTATAACCTTATTTCAATTGTAACTTGTAATTTCTTCAAATATGATCCTTACTTTTACATGTTACTTTTCATACTTTACATTGAGTTCAGTAAAAATGGGACGATAGTTGGGGCAATCTCAAAGAACATGAAGAGTCCCTTGTTTCCAACAGTTGCTGTTCACAGCCAAAATGAGGAGTATGTGCTTGTGCTTTTAAATATTTATTTGATTTTTTCTGTAACTCCATGGTATAATGCTTCTCAAATTTAGTGAAAGAGGTTTTAACATTTTAGATTTAGCATCTGCTAGCTTGCAACAATTTGTTGATAGTAGTATAGGTAATATAAGGTTGTAATGTAGAAGGAAATCCTCTTAGATTGCTTCTTTGTAAGTATTATCCTTTTGTTTTTATCATATCCTTCATTCATTTCTACTGGGGGATTTGGACACTTAAAAGGCCAACTGGGGAAAGAAGGTGTAAAACAAATAGAACATCACTCACACTCAATCGAGCAATTGGTCGTGCTTTAGATTATTTGATTAAGCTCTTAGCTGTTTTGTGATTCAATATATTTCTTAGTGAATTATAAAGTGATGACTTTTTGTTAGATAGAGCATTTTGAAACCCTTGAACTTTTTAGCAACTTTACAATAACTTAGCCCCTTGAATTAAATAATATTAACCTTTTGACATTGAAAATTCAATTCATTTGAGCACCAAAGAGATAATAATTGATAATTGTTGTAACTGAATTGCTAAATTTACTTACATGGCCTTTTAGAAAACACTATTGATTGTTTCTATTAAAAATATTTTTTCTCGATTTTAAGAAATATAAGGATATTTGCATGACATAAACAATTTCAAATGTTTGATTGAACATTTTCTAAGTTTAGGGACATGCAAGCACATATTATACAAGTTCAGGGGCTCCTTAGTCAATATCATTTTCTTAAATTCTTTTGGCTCATTGGAATTTAAAAAATAATAAAAACCCATGTTTTCATGTCCTGCAATTTCTTTTCGTGCTATTTGACTGGTCCTATTTCCTTTTATCAATTTTTGTCCTACTTCTCAATGTTTATGTGTTGGTTTCTTTTTAGCAAGTTAGCATACACATTAGTGAGATGGATATATATATATAGAATGGTAGTTGATTGAATTTTGTAATTGAGTCTTTTGACATGAATGTCTTCATTAGGGATGCTTTCCTAGATAAACAGTTCACATTACAACCTCTTTTCTTAAATACTTTGGGTTTTCACATTTCATTCTTTTTGATGTCTTGTAATTTGCAGAAAACTAATAATGCTATTGGAATATTATTGCAGTTCAATGACAAATCTAGTTTCCTTGTTCTTTGTGATTGTTATGTCTTTGACATTTACGAGAAGTTGTATGTTATGTGGGCATTATGATATCTCTCTTATAGGATTAAGCTGGCCAACCACTTATAAATCTTCTCTTACTTGAACTTGTTGTGTACCCTTATATTAGTTGCAAAGAAATCACATTTCAGTGTCTCCCAAAGTTGTGTTGTCTTAAATGAACATGATTAGTATCATAGCTTTATGTTAATGTGATGCTTAATTATGTTCACTTTTTATGTTGTCATATAGTGCAATTAGTGTTCACGCTTATTTCATTTCAATATGGCAGGGTTGAAGTCAACTTCGGGAACAAACAATTTGTTTTTGATCTCAAGGTAAGATAAACTTTATGATTCATGTTTTATCTTGTTTTTCATTTGGTAGTAATTCCATTTTCTGTGAACTTAATTGCGTAGCTGAATAGAATCTAGTTTCTTTCATGAACATATAATAAAGTTTGTCTGTCTATTTGCTTGTAGTGTCTTGGTTTATCTTTAATTATGAATTTTAGAAATAAATAAATGAGAAAGAGGGGAAAGGAAGAAAACACAAGATTTGCTTGGTTATAAGTGTCAAGTCATCACTTCAACACATATTTCAACCACTCTATATATTCCTAATATTCGCCAAATCTATGACACATAGCGCCATAATTCCTTGTCAACAAATCGATGCTTGTAGATTTAGCAACAAAAAGTTGAGGGAGCATGACAAAAGAATTAGCTGGTTATGTGAAGCCAACATATTTTATGATTTATAGAACTCTGAATGAAAGGAGTTAAATGGTCATTCAGAGCCAACAAAGTTTGTGCAATTTATAGCTCTATTCTCGTGCCTTTTCTTGATTAGGATATACTAGTTGGAGGACATATCTCTATATGGTAGCTTGGCCAATTTAAGGACAAAATTGACTTGTACTCTCTCTATATATATTAGAAATTCTTGAAACATATCTCTAAATGGTAGCTTGGCCAATTTAAGGACAAAATTATCTTGTACTCTCTCTATATATAATAGAAATTCTTGACCAAGAGATCTTTTATTTTTCTTTTTTTTGAATCTTATCTAAATTTTATCACAAAAACTATCTAAATAAGGCCATTATACTCTCCTAAAGCCCACATTTTATCATTGGAGGGAAAACCTTATGGCCATATTCTTAATAGCAAGAAGGTTTCCAAAAACGATTAAATTCAAGTCAGATGACAAGGATAAATATGATAAGTAGTAGGTTTGGCAATGATTATTGTTTCGTTGAGTGTCATATCAAAAGAATGATTTTATCGGTTTCTTAACCATAAATCATGGAACACTTTCTTTGTTGATGGAATTCATGTTTTTATCTAATATGATTGAATATTATTCCTATCTTTATATAGGAACATTTCTTAAATATTCCTATGTTGGAATAACTTTGGTCTCTTATTTTTGAGATATTAGTATTAGCATGTATAGCCCGAGTATGCAGATGAGATAAACCTAATTAATAACACTTTTGTACCTTTGTTTTATATGTCCATGGATGTAGGCCTTAAGGCTGAGCCACATAAAACTTCTGTTCCTGCTCTCTTTACGCTTTCACAATTATTTTATTTCCATAGTGATCAAAGCAATTGTTCTTAGATCAACTTTCTACCATACTTGTTGCTTAAATATTAGTCCAAACCTTTACCTTTAAGGTTAGCTTGTTACTAAATCCAAAAGCTTCCTCAATATTTGAATGCTAGTTTGAGCTTATGAAAAAAATGAAATTAAATGTATAAATTTTTATAGCTTAGATGGTAAGTAACATGCCAGTAGTGGTGTTGATGTGAAGCACCATGTAAGTTGACCGCATCCCATTTGAGTACATGTGGGAAATAAAACAAAATTGTTAAATACTTAAAAGAATTTTCAATAAGATAAGAAGAATAAACATATTACTTATGACCCTAAAAATAAAAAACACCAGAAATTCATCTCGATATCCAAAGCCCCAAAACCCATAAACATCCTCTTCTCAATTTGTTGGCTTTTGCAAATTTTCATCTTCAAATTGTTTATTTAGTTTCTCAAGCACGAAGCTCATTCGACTGCAAGAAAGACTCATCCATCCTTTGCCATTATCCAATTAAAGGACTTAATCCCACATCCAAACTTGTACCAACATTAGTAGAATCATTCTCACCATCATCCTTTAACTCCCTATTCTCTAGTAAAACCAAAGGAAACAAATCAATAACTTAACCGGTTGTATTTCATTGACATACCATGCCAAAACTCCCTCTATTTGATAGTTTTCATAATTCTATTACCACCATGTTCCCATAAGATTCTATTGTCTTTACTCACAGTAACAAACTTAAGCCTAATAGATTCACGTTATTTCAAATTCAAATCACATACCCTTCCAACCTTTGTCCCCTTCATAAGCATGTTCTTTTTGCATGAACCGAATTCTTTTGTCGACCTAGAATGACCATATCCTAGTCCTAATTCCTATGACTTATCATGGAAATTTCCAAACAAAGGACAAGAAGAAGAAGAAGATCATCAAGGAAGAATTAAATAAACTGTCAAATGGGAAGTGAAAGCTTTTAGGGTTCTAGGGATTTGAGAGTTGAGTGGGAGTGTTGAAGTTTTTGACATTAGGTTCATGAGTAATATGCTTATTCTTCTCTTCTTATTTAATTTTCTTATTTGTTTAACAATTTGAATTTTATTTCATATGGGTGATTAAATAGAGTGGATTAAGCTTACATGTCCTAGTTGAAAAGATACCTTGAGATTACTTGCCAAAATAAAACTTAATCGAGTTTTTACTTATGGGGACGTCATTTTAAGCCTAGTATGGTTTTACGTCAATTCGGACTTGGTGGGCTAAATCAAAGCCCAATATGAACGGTTCGTACTCTCTCCCTAAAATGACATTGTTTTGGTCTTTAAGTTAAGAAGCTCAAAACCAAATGATGTTTTGGAAAGTAAAATGAAAATGACGTCGTTTTGGGCACAAGAGTGTCCTCGGGCTTGGGTTGTGATGCTTTAGCCTGACAACATTTTGAACTGGGCACGAGTTGCCTCTTGTGGGTTTAGGGCTCGCACCTAACCTGACCCAGTTCCATGCCTATATACTTGCAAGTCCTAGAAATAAGTGAACTTCCTAAGGTTTTTCATATGAAAAGTGGAATGTAACAATTTAAGGATGTTAACCCAAGCTAGCCGAGTCCTCTTATTGACATTGGCCAATTTGCAAGGAAGGATTGAGCAGAAAGGACTATGGATTAGATTTGTTTGTAAACTAGAATTTTGAATCTTAAAGATGGCTATATATTAGGACCTATGACAACAATGAGATTAACATAAAATGGTAGAAGAATGCATCCTTAGATACCCTTTAATAAAAAAGAGGATCAATTATATAACTCGGAGTAAATGAAAAAGGAAAGTGGATTGAAACTTTTCAAATCATCCAGCTTTTGAATTTGCATAAAGCATTAGTGGAAGTAGTCATGCTAGAAGGTAATTTGACATAAATTTCTTTCGTAATATCTTTGTGGATGATTTCATCTTGATAATCATTTATCATAACCACCATAATTAAGATGCAAGGGGGGATAAGATTTTTTTTCGCATGATCATTTTTTCTACTGCAAAGGCCTTATTGTAATCAAGGCCACACTCTTGGTTTATCCAAGAATAACTATTCAAGCTTTGTAACGGACACATCTGAATGAAGCTTCATAGGAAGCATAAACTTACTGCAAAGTGGTTGCATGGATGGGGGATGGAGCATGAGTTTTTTGGTTATAAGAAGATGGAATAGGGATAGAAGGCATTGTAGCTTTCAGAAGTAAAGGAGTTGTCCTACACAACACAACTAGATTTAGAAAATTATTCTTATAAATTAGTGTCAACTAACTGACCAACAACAACAACATAGTGGGAATACTAGGAGAGAATAAGACATCATTTTGAGGGGAACAAATATCATCAATGACCATGATAGGTAGGTTTGTTTCTATCGGCAATATGAATCTTAAGATTTCCAAAATGTTCACATTGGCAAGGAAATGAGACTACTTATCATATGATTAGGACAGACTAAGACATCGGTTTGAGAGGAGCAAATATCATCAATGGCCGTTGAAGAATTTGGAATGCTTTCTAATTTATTCCATAACTTCTTGGCTTACAACTACAACCAGCAAAGGCATATATATAACCTAAATAAACAACAATCCTAATCATAGAATTAAACAGATTACCTAAATCAAGGAAACAATCTTAACAGCTAGCTGTGAATCAATCACAACTTTATTATAATTTGACTAATTCCTTAAATTATGGACTTCCACAGATCTTGCTCATTCCTAAAATCGTGGGATAACAATCCCACTAATCTTGCTCATATCTCCACCCTCCCCCTTAAGCTGGGTTATGTATGTCAAGCATACCCAATTTGGACTTCAAACTCTTAAAGCTTGCTTTAGGTAGAGCTTTAGTGAGAATATCTGCAGTCTGCTGACTCGAGGATATATACCCAAACTTGAATCTTCCCCCCTTTAGCTTCTCCTTGATGAAATGATGATCGATCTGCACATGCTTAGTTCGATCATGATTAGCAGGACTTTTTGCAATATTGATTGCTACATTGTTATCATAATACAAGACAATACATGCTTCCGTGTTGACCCTCAGTTCTTTTACCATTCTCTCTAGCCATATTCCCTCGCATATACCATGGCATATTTGCTCTAAACTCAGCCTCTACACTGCTTCTTGCTACTACTTGTTTCTTTTTGCTATGCCATGTGATTAGTTTCCCCAGAAGAATGTACAACAACCAGTAGTAGACCTTCGATCTTCCAAAGATCCAGCCTAATCAACATTTGTCATTACCTCTAACCCTCGGTTGGTTGTCTTCCTGAAGAACAATCCACATCCTGGACTCTTCTTGACATAACGTAGGATACGTAGAACATCTTTTAGATGTCTCTGAGCTAGCTTATTCATAGATCTACTGACAAGTCCAACTGCAAAGCTGATATTAGGTCGTTTATGAGCTAGGTAAATTAACTTACCCACTAGTCTTTGGTATCTTCCTTTGTCTATTAAAGGACTGTCTTCCTCCAATTCTACTTTATTGGCCACATCAAGAGGTGTGTCAGCAGGCTTACACCCCAACATTTCTGTTTCTCGTAAGCGGTCCAGGGTATATTTTCTCTGAGAGACAGAAATTCCTTGTTTTGAACGAGCAACTTCCATGCCTAGGAAATATCTAAGTTGACCCATGTCCTTGATTTCAAACTCCCTTGCCAAAAACTTCTTAATTCGAGCAATCTCCTCCAATTGATCACCCGCCAAGACAATGTCATCAACATAAACTATTAGTATGGCTCTCTTACCTTCGGAGTTTCTTTTGATGAACATAGTATGATCTGTCCGACATTGCATAAATCCGTGACTCTTAACAACTTGGGTAAATCTCTCAAACCATGCACGTGGAGATTGTTTAAGTCCATACAAGGACTTCTTGAGTCTACATACCTGTCCGAAAGTTTCCTCTGTCTCTAATCCCTGTGGAATATCCGTAAACACTTCCTCCTCAAGATCTCCGTTAAGGAAGGCATTTTTTCCATCAAGTTGGTAGAGAGGCCATTCTAGGTTTGCTGCAAGAGATGGCAAGATTCTAATTGAACTAAGCTTGGCAACTAGAGCAAATGTCTCCTCATAGTCAACACCATAGGATTGTGTGAATCCTTTGGCCACAAGCCATGCTTTAAATATGCTTATACTTTCATCTGAATTCTGCTTTACTGAAAACACCCACTTACATCCAACTGTTCTTTTTCTTGCGGGGAGATGTGTCAATTCCCACGTTGAATTTTTCTCCAATGTGTGCACCTCATCAAGGACAACACTCTTCCATTTTGGTTGTGCAAATAAACATCTCTGGGAATTTGGGTATCGTAAAGAGTGGCTAGCAATGTCCTGTAGTGTGGGGCTAGTCCCTTTGCCGAAATACAGTGGTCGATTGGGTGTTGTGTGCAAGATCGAGTACCCTTCCTTAAAGCAATAGGAAGATGTTGGGAAATATTCAGCTGAATATTTCCTAAGATATTATTGACTCCTAAAAGGCAATAATATCAGATCTGATAACATGTATCAGATTTGATTTTGTGTACAAATATTAGGAGATTATGTATAGATATTAGAAGATTATGTACAGATACTAGTTTCCTAAAGTAGCTAGCTCTATTTCTATATATACATGTATTTGTGTACTGGTGAATAACAGAAAATAAACACAACTATTCAGAATTTCCGCAGAAGATCATCAGTATGTACAATAGGGGAATTCGAGCGCATACCTATGTTATCATCCAGAGTTTCAGTCTTCAATTCAGAGTCACGGCCTTGCAGAATGTGTGTGTGGGTCTCTGTCTCTTGAGGCTTCTGTCTGCTAGAATAAACACGTAGCTCTTTCTCTGTGGTAGTTGTATTAGAAAGATTGGGTTCTATGGTGGTATTAGACACTGGTAAAGGTTCTGGTAAAGGTCAAAGTGAGATTGCAGATGGTGAAGAAATAACTGTAAGATCATTATCCCATTCCTTAGGTATTGGATTCTCCCCCTGAACATCCGAGTGGGGATAATAGCTTTGATTTTCAAAAAATGTGACATCCATGGAGTGATAGAATGTTTTGGTGATCGGAGAATAGCATCGATACCCCTTTTGTGTAGAGGAATATCCAAGGAAAATGCCCTTAGTGGCTTGAGGGTCAAGTTTGCTGCATAGGTGAGGAGAAATATGGACAAATGAGGTGCAACCAAAGATCTTTGGAGATATATCTCTGAGGATTGTAAAGGGAGGATATAACTCAAGGAGTTTGTTATGTGGGGTCTGAACTTGAAGTACCAGAGATGGCATTCAATTGATAAGGAAGATAGTAGTCATCATTGCTTCTCCCCAAAATAGTTTTGGCATGTACATGGTCATCATTAAGGATCGAGCCACTTCCAACAGGTGTTTGTTCTTCTTTTCAGCAACTCCATTCTCTTGGGACACAAGAACTCAGATGTAGGATCCCTTTTTCACTTAGGAAAGAACCCAATTGTGCCTCAAAGTATTCTCTCCCACTGTCTATCTTTAGTGCCTAAATCCGTGTTTGGAATTGTGTTTCTACCATCTTGTAGAAGTTCTGGAAGATCTGTTGGACCTCTGACTTCTCCTTCATCAGGAATAACCATGTGATTCTGGTGTGGTCATCAATAAAGGTAACAAACCACCAGTGGCCAGTAACTGCCTTGATTTTGGATGGACCCCAAACATCACTATGTATCATGGAAAAAGGATGGGTTGGTTTATGAGTATGGAAAGGATAAGAATTTCGGGTGTGCTTCGCATATTGACAAATCTCACAGTTCGGAAAATTTTTATTTTTATTTTTCCTCAAGTACAAGAAATTTGGATGACCTAGGAGGTAATGCCACAAAATTTTGGCACTGCACTTATTTTTATCAAGGACAGATGTAGCAAATGAACTTTTCTAACTCCCTTCCCTAGAGGTGTCAACCTGTAGGAGATAGAGGCCTGCACTCAATTTAGCACTGCCAATCATCTTCTCCGAACCTAAAACCCTTAAAACACACATATTAGGCATGAATTTAGCAACACAGTTGAAATCCTTTGTGATTTGGCTGATGGAAAGTAGATTACAATCCAGCTTTGGCACAAATAGGACATTTTTCGGGATGATATCTTTGGTCAAACAAACAGATCCAATACCAGGAATTTTGGTTAAGAGTGCCATTTGCAATTCTCACTTTATTATATTACCATTACATGGAGAGTAGGTTTCGAAGACTGTGGGATCTCCTGTCATATGATCTGATGCTCCAGAGTCTATAATCCATGACTGAGAGTCAGTTTTCTTAACATGTAAAGCCAAAGTATTATTACCTTGTTGCTGTGCTATAGAGCTAGGTGCAGTATTAACTGAAGACGAAATATTTTGCAAAGTGTCTTGTGGGAGTTTCTGAAGTGTCTCCATTTGATCTTTGCTGAAGGGGCTAGATTCATGCGATGTCACTTGTTCCACGGTTGCTACGTGGCCTTTGGGCCCCCTATCTTGAAAGGAACGTGGCTTCCAATCTGCAGGCTTGCCATGGATCTTCCAGCAGGTCTCTCTCGTATGCCCTGGTTTTTGGCAGTGATTGCAACATGGACGGGCGTGTTTCCTTTGCTGGGCATGCAGCTGACCATGTGACTGATTCGGCACTGCAAGAGCCAATCCTTTGCTAGTTTGATTATTGTTTGCTACTCCCAACATGACTTTCCGCCTACTTTCTTCCCACTGCATTTCTGAGAAAACTTCTCGAATGCTTGGCAACAGCTTGGTGCCTAGAACTCTCCCCCTCACTTCATTCAAATCTTTATTTAAACCCAGCAAGAATCTGTAGATGCGTTCCTTCTCGAGTATACCTTTGTACCTTTTCACATCATTTGGATAGTCCCATTCGTTCTCTTCCAGAATATGCAATTGCTGCCAAAATTTGGTGAGTGTGTTGTAGTACTCTGTTGACATTTCTCCTTGTTTCAGATCTTGGAGAAAGCCCTTTATTTCAAACACTGCTGAGGTGTTGTCTTTGCTGGGGTAGGTTTCACGAACAACTTCCCAGATTTCTGCCACTGTTTTGTAGTACATAAAATTCTCCCCAATTTCATTTTTCATCGAGTTTAATAGCCAGGACATTACCATGTTATTCTTCACTTTCCATACTGTGAAACAGAGCTTATTTGCTCTATATTTCTTTCATTATAGACTGCAGTATATATATACATGCATAGGGTTACA
>JAOSBM010000003.1:19467831-19480850 GCA_027568955.1 Erythroxylum tenue
AGATACTGCTATTTAATTTAAATAATCTGATTATGATCAGATCAGGATATTATGAGATATGCATATCTTTGACCACACATACTCAATATGTTGGTTTATTCTCCTCTGGTGCCGTTGCTGCTTCAGTTAGATAATCTTCTTTGCCTTTCCCGCACACAAATATCATCACTGATTGAGACCATTGAATGAAATTGTTTCCATTCAATTTGTTAACTGTTATGGGGATGTTAAAATGTTCGGGTTGGCTAATCAATTGGGTTGTAGAATTCTGAAGGTTTATAATGGTTTCAGATGGGCTCTCGGTGTTTCCATCCATGGTGGGCCTGGGGTATTTCGTCATGAATTTGATTTTATTTGGGAAAGAAAATGGTTCAGATCGAGTGCTCTGGTACCATGAATAATGCTCTGATACCATGAAGAATTTGGAATGCTTTCTGATTTATTCCATAACTTCTTGACTTACAACTACAACCAGCAAAGGCATATATATCACCTAAATAAACAGCAACCCTAATCACAGAATTAAAAAAGATTACCTAAATCAAGGAAACAATCTTAACAGCTGGCCGTGAATCAATCACAGCTTTATTCTAATTTGACTAATTTCTTAAATTATGGATTTCCACAGATCTTGCTCATTCCTAAAATCTTGGGATAACAATCCCTCTAATCTTGCTCATATTTCCACGGCCATGATAGGTAATATGAATGTTGAGATTTCCAGAATGTTTATTTACATTGGTAAGGGAATGAAACTATTTATTTTATGATTTCAAAATTTGGAATCAAAGTACCTAGGAGATGATGAAGCTAAAGCAAAGGGTTCAAAAATGATCTTTGAACCATTTCTTGAGTCATAGATTCAACAGTAGGAGCTTTTGTGTTAGGTGAGTTGTATTCACAGAAAAAATAGTACTAGAAGAGTTAATTGAGGCAAAATGTGGTGTTACAAATCTCTTCAAGGGGTTGTGGTCTTCTTGATGATATGAGAATCTTCTTGATGATATGACAATCTTTCTAAGGTAGTTTAAAGTGTAATTGCTGCATTCTTTCTAACAAAAAATTTGAACAATGCTTGTGTCCCTTTCTCATAGCTTGACTTATGCTACATAATCATGGGAATATTGTTCCATTGTGGTTTGAGTGATAAGATGTTGATCATCACAAATCAAATCAATGAGGCATATATGTAAGGAGGGGATTACATTTCAGTTCATAAGACTTTCCTTTAACTAATAGCCTAAAGTGGAGTGCCCGAGCTTAGTTTTTTTCCATTAAAACAAATCAAGAAAGCAACGTGCTTGTCTGGAGACATGAGGTTGTGAGAATTTAATCAAGAATAACCAATATCACAGGGTTGGCGTAAACATTAGCCAAGATACTGTTTACAATTCGTAGATTAGGGCTCTAATACCATGATAATTTAGAGAAATTTTGGCAAAAGATCTGTATTCTCTTGGTGAATATAAAACTTTGATTATATATCATAACATTGGCTTTCAACCCTTAAATTAACCAAAGGACCATTTGCAGATCGTTCCTTACGCAAGGGAATAATCAAATCTAGAACTGTATAAAACATAGAATCTGCTAGCTTTAGATAGGGCTTAGGTACGCAGTTAAAGATGACTAAATAAGAAGTGTTCTATTGGAGAATATGGGATTTTTTTGTTTCTAATTTTGCAGTGAAATTATGGTAATTCAATAACTTTAAAGATCAGTCTTGCTATTATTTGGCTGCATATGATTCAAGGTTGATGCTTTCTATAACTTTATTCAATTAAATTTAGGCCTCATTATGATGTTAATTTGGGGCTTTTTGCTTCTAATTGTTACTTTGCTTACTAATTGTCAATAATTTATCATTTTCAGTATCCTGTAGCAATTCCTGGCCCTGTAATGTGGTCGGAAAATCACCATCTTAGAGATGAAGTCAACTTTTATGACTATTAACATCACCTTTTTCATTTATCCTATGATTAGGGATATGAAGCACAGGAAAGGACAAAACAACAGGCAACAATAATTGAGAAAATCTCTTTGCCACCAAATATCAGTTATGGGTGAGTTTGGATTGGAGTACAATATATGAAAATTAATCGTTACTGCTTTTGGTTTATATAACTTGCTAGGGCCAGCAGTTGTCTGGTTAGCAAGTGATATTCTCTCTGAGGACACTCCCAGAAATTGTGAATAAAATTGAAGCTTTCTTTGATCGAAGCAATCAGTTCATCTTTCTTCATCACTGGAATCAACAAATAGAGAAAGGTTAAAGTGGAAGGAGGTAGAGAGTTGAAGTGAGGCCAGTTCTAGAGGAAGATTGAAGCGTGACTTTTGGAAACATTATATTAGAAAAATGATGATTACTTGTTCTTAGAGGCATGCCTTTGATGACCAAGAGTATTTTGTGGTGAAGAAACCAAACTTAGTAATAGTCTGTTTAAATATGCTTATAAATCTGTAAGAGGTTTCATGCTTACTATTTGTTCATTTGTGTATCTATTCAGTTTGAAGTCACATAGATGAACAACTGCATGTACCTACACATTTGCATGAAATAATTTGATGATATTTAGTTGTCAGTATGCTATGGAATCCAGTAATTATGGTGTACATGGGGTGAAAGTCTGTGGATAAGTTCATTGTAAGATCTATATTCGTCTTTGCACGAATTACACACTAGCCTGATTGTATGTTTTCATGTATTCTTGTTTACGCTTTAGGAAAAGTCTTAGTTAATGATCTATGTCTAATTAAAATAATGAGTGCTTCTGAAGTTCCCTTTCAATATTGCATGTGAACCACAAAAGTTTTATGAGATTTTTTTTGACAATTAAAGTTTTAGGTTTATGAGATTTGCTATCCATTTAGCTGATGCTACTGATGATTAAGTTATATTCTGGTCCATACCAACTGAATTGTGGTTACATTCAAACCTTTAACATGTATGAAGTTTAGGTGCCAGAAATTTTATTTCCTTGTGCCTCCCATGTAAGATGCCATTATGTGTAAAGGTAGAAAAGTTTATGCTATGGATTTGTTATTATTAGTGGCAACACATGTTCTTGCACATTGTGTTCAGTGATGCAAAACTAAATCAAATCCCAGCAATACCTTTCTAAAACTGAAACTTATTCTTGTCATTGTTTCTCGCAATATTGTCTTCACTCATTCTTATTATGTGGGTAGACTTGTTCGCTCCTACTTACTTCATTATGGCTATGAAGAGACCCTGAAGTCCTTTGACTTGGCTGGTAAATCTACTGTTCCTCCTATATATTTAGCACAAGAGAATGAATCTGACGAGCAAGACATTCAGTATGCTTTAAACCAGAGGAGAACTCTTAGAGAGGTATGAAATTGTTGGCTGTTAAGTAATATTTTGTTTGTAGTTTGTGTTGGCTGGAATTATTTGTTTGTATAATTGTTTGTGGTGTCTATAATGGTTAGTCTCGATGATACTGTCTTGCCGATTGAGTGACATTTCATGCATTTAGTAACATCCAAGAAATAAATAGGTGTTTCAAGTGTACTTCAAAACACCTTGTGGCAAGAAATCAATTGGGATTTAGACATGTGAAAGCCAAGTGTAATAAGTGCAATGAACGAACAAAATGTTTAGGGAGTTTGTAGTACAATCACAAAATAGTGGAATGTATGCAGTGAGAATTAACAAACTTAATTGGTTGACTTTTATTTTCTACAGTTCGTTTTTTCTTTATTTTTGTCTGACACCTCAACTATCTTAACGTATGTCTCATATGAAATTTAGACAACTAAAACATAGCATAAATTCATCATTAATGAGGGACACATCGTTTTAACTAAAGTTATGTCAATCACAAAGGCTCTAATACAATGTGAAAATTTCATTTAACCCAAAAGTTTAAGCTATTGGGCAAGGTCTAGGCAATGGTTCAAATATTTTTCTCTCACTCATAATTTTGTTGATCCCTACCAATAATTGTGAAATCAATACAAGATATCCTTTTATGATTAACGGAGTGTTCATATTATTTTTGAAGTTTCTTTGATCAAAATGATTGTGATGGTTGGGTCAGCGTGCAAAATAAACAAAAGATAGTTCGTTGATGTATTGCAATGTGGTTAAATGGTTGAGTTTAAAGAAATCTTGTCTGATGAATAATTTCTTGTGGTTTTGTTGTAACATTGTTCATTTTTGAGTTTGATAGTTTTGCTTATTGGTGTTCTTATCTTCAAATGTCCTAGATGTACTACTATGTTGCCCTTTATTCTATCCTTTCAATTGCAAGTTTTGTTTCCCTAATTTAATTTGTTATGAATGAAGCTGATAAGGAGAGGTGACATTGATACTGCAATCAGTCAATTACATGATTGGTATCCCCAAATTGTGCAGGTGAATATACTTCAAGTTTGTTAGCATTTCTTCTGTTTCTTAATATATCCTAATAATATCATTCAACTTTGAAGTAACATTTGTAATTTTGTAAATCTGAACATGTCTCCGGTTTACAATTGACTTGTATTACTTAAGTTTATATATGTGCTTATCAAAACTTCTAAGAAACAAATCAATATCAAGTTTCTGAGAGGGAAAAGATCTCAATTCATATATATCTGAACACACTTTCTTAATTCTTTGTTACTTTGAAACTGTCCCTGCATTTTTAATGGTGTTTCTTGTGTTCTTATTGACTTTAGAAGTTCTATCAGCATGCAGTTGAACTACAAATCTCTAATTTTTTCTTCCAGGGATTGATGAAGTTTATTGTCATAATATCTTTCCTAAATGGTCAATTTTCTTGAATTATGACATTCAGCTTTGTTCTATTTGCAGGATGAAAAATCTGCCACTTGTTTTCTGCTTCATTGTCAAAAATTTATTGAATTAGTACGGGTAATTTTTTTTTCCTCATTATCTGATATGTTGTTTTAGTTTTCTTTAAGCAGTCTTCTATTATCTATTACTAATTGATATGATGTCTTGTGGGAAAGTTAACTTCTGACACAATGTTGCAATGTTGTCTTAAATCTTTTCTGTGCAAATAAATATATGTGGCTTTGACGGTGATCACAAATGTGAGACTGCAACGAAACGATGTTATTTCGTCAATTACAAATTCTCATATGCCTTAAAACTTCAGTGTTGCCCAGGAAGCTGATAGTCATCTCATATATTCCAACTCTGTTACTATTTTTATTGATCTCCACATGTTTGTGATGCTTTACATGTTAACTGATAGAAAAATTGTCAAATAATTGATCTTGGATGTTCATTGATAGGTTGGAGAATTGATTGAGGCTGTAAAGTATGGTAGGAATGAGTTGGCAAAGTTCTTTGGATTGCCTGATTCTGATAGTCTAGTTCAGGTATTGAAAAATGTATGGGTATTTTGGTGTTTTCCAGTTTTCTATTAATATTCCGCATTTCACTTTTGTGTTTGTTCTGAAAATGCATGAACTCAATAGACCTAGTCGTATGTGCATAGTGCCTAGATTTGAAAGCTCAGGTTGTTGGCAAAGAATGGGCTTAATTCAGAGTCTCTCTTCTTCTTTTTTTTTAACTTGTACTTTGTTCAACAACCTGGAGATTGTTAAAAATCAGGCGACTAGTCAATGCCTTGGACAGATTTTAGAAGTTTAGTATTTTAAGGAGAGTTGCCAGTATTTTTGTTGTTTTTATGGTGATGGTGGAGACCGTCAGCAAACAAACAATGGGGCGGTCAAGAAGCTATTTCATCTTATATTGCTTCTTGCATATGTATACAAAGGTAAAAATAGCCTACATTGGCAATATACGGAGCAGGCAACTTTAAGTCTACTGTTGTGTTCATGAGGACTAAGTATACTGTTGTTGTAATCACCTTTAAGCCTGTCCATACATGAAGAAAGTCTAATGATACAAAGATTTTCAATAGCCAAAATTATGTCCAGTCAGAATGCTTAACCAAATGCAAGAAGATTTTCTTTCCATTTTTCATGTAATTTTGTCCGTTGGGATCGTAACATTAGGTAGATCCCTGTTAGTGATGGCATTGTAGACTCTAGGGTCTGGACAAAGAGGTTCCATTTTGAAGATAAAAATTTCTCCAGATGGAATTAAGTTGAAACTTACTGGAATTTTCGTGCTACTGTAGGACTGTGTTGCTTTGCTGGCATATGAACACCCACAAGAGTCCTCAGTTGGATATCTTCTTGATGAATCACAGCGTGAGCTGGTTGCTGACATTGTAAATGCTATGATATTGTCAACAAATCCTAATTTGAAGGATTCACAAGGCTGCTTCAGATCTTGTCTTGAGAGGTTGCTCAGGCAGCTTACAGTTTGCTGCTTGGAGAGAAGGTCCTTGAATGGGGACCAAGGTGAAGCATTTCACCTTCCTAGAGTGCTTCATTGTGTCAAGAAGAGCAAGTGTTGATTTTATAGCATCTTTCGTATACTCTTTGTTGATCCTTCCTTGAGCTGAGCTGTAATTCAAGAGGATTGGCTCCATATGACAGGTCTACCTGGTAGAACACCCGTCGGTGTCATCCCTATGCAATTATCAGTTGGTCTGGGTGATCTACTTCTCTGGAACTCAGACTTTGAAATTCCATCATGTTCTAGTCTGAGTTGTTTGATTTGTCGTGAAGACCTCTTTGGCTTTTGTTGTATATAGATTGTTTGCTATTGGTATGTGCCTGTTCGATTCCTTAGAAGGAATATTGTGTTAGCGCACAGGTTCTGCCAATGTCAATGGTTTTAATGATTCTGCTCGAAATAATGTTCTGTGCCAAAACTAAAATTTCCGAGTATTTGTTATAGTTCTTTTTTCTTTCAACGTTCATACCAAACATTTTCTGATTTTAAAAAACTTGCAGGAGGTTGTTCATTCGTCCTACTTAAAAGAACCGAGTTGGTTATGGGTTAGATTGTAATACTCTTTTTGTCGGACTTCTCAGAATATCTGCCCACCCAAGTCACATATCTGAAGAAGAGAACCTTTTAATGTAAATAGATGGATAAGTTTACCCTTATTAATGAAAAGGATGTACATAGATTCAGTTACCAATGCATAACTTGTGAAATTTAGATGGACGTAAGAGGCATAGAGTTCTAATAAACTATCAATGGAATTTTTTTTTCCGAAAAGTAAATGTAATTTATTAATTAAGAGATATGTACAACCTTTTCAAGGCCAAGAGTACAATAGGAATAAAATATAAAAATTACAAGCTGGAGCCATGGTTTTACTCTAGTAACCATCTTTTCTTCACGTTTGTGTAGAGTTTAGCTCCTGTTCCTTTAGCTATCAGGTTAATCTTCCATCCTTCTTGAAGAGTCTATTATTCCTCTCTTGCCAGATGTTGTAAACCATTGCAGCCAACTGATTTTTACAACTTTATGTGTGAACTATCTTTTTGGTGTTGAGAATTTCTTCTATCCTTCTCCAAATGCTCTGAATATATTCTACATTTGACCATTATGTGGTCAATTGATTCAAGGTGAGTGTTAAAGTTCACAATGTTTTGAGGGGATTGTAAACTTGATTTTATCCTTTGTTGATAGTCTTCCAACTATTCCTAGCCAAAGGAAGATTACATGTGAGGGATTGAGATCATTATCCCATACTAGGTCTCTCCACTTTAGAATGTTTGGTTAGTTTCCTTTTAAAGAAAGGTTCCTTTTGAGTTAAAGGCCTTTTCTTCATTGGCATTATAGTGAATTTCATCCCATAAGAACTCCCTTATTTTTCTGTCCATCTCTTTTAGTATGGCCCTTAGGGAGAGAGGTAAATAACCCAATAAGTTGCCAAATTGCTCAAGAAGAAATAAAGGTCTAACCAGACTTCTCGTATGATGAAGAGCCGAAGGAAATCTTAGCTAGAGAAATGAGACGGTTAAGAAATAAGCGAATTTCTCTTGTAAAGGTGCTCTGGTAACATCATGATGTTGAAGAGGCAACTTAGGAACCTGAATCAATAATGAGAACTCAGTACCTGCAGCTATTCAATACAGGTATGAATTTCGATGATGAAATTCTTTTTAAGGGGGAAAGAAATGTAAGGCCCTAATATATACCTTAGAAGCATTATAGTATGTCTAGGATGTATTAAGAAGTGAACATAAAGAATTAAGTGTATCTAAGCATAGTAAGAGACATAACGATAATTAATTTAAAAGACCTGGGTAAATTGGTAATTTCTTCATTAAGGCATGGACATGAATAATTATATGTGAAAGATGGGCTAGAATGAAATCAATTGATGATTTTATATGCCAATGTGGGAATTAAAGGAAGAAAAGGACCAAATGTGCAATTTTGCCAAAAAAAATCAACATATGGTCCAATGAGATTGAAACATGTGTCTAAGACTAGAAACTTCATGAAAAGGGGAGTAGAAGAGAGGAGAGAGGGATATGTATGTAGGGTTTTAACTCTAAAATTTTCTCTTCCCATCTCCTCTCCATTTCATCTCCTTAATCGCATCATTTTACGTAAGGAATCAAGCTAATCCTAGGTAAAAATCAAGGTAAAAGTTTGTGGCTTTCTTCTCATATTTATCTTTTCTTGCTTTGCTCATAAAGAGTTGGAATTATAAGGTTGGAATTGGGATTGAGATATGTATTTGTCGTGCTTCTAGTTGGTAATTCGATCCACCCCATTGAAATAAAAAACGCCCTTTATGGCATGAACCCGAATAAAGCCCCTAGGATCGATGGATACAATGTTCTTTTCTTTCAAAAGTAATGGGGACGGGTAGGACCCCGAGTAATAGATTTTATTCAGGTTGTTTTCAGACAGAAAAAGTGGGAACAGGAGCTTAATCAGACCATTCTGGTCCTGATCCCCAAAATCCCATCTCCGTCTAATATCACCCAATTCCGATCGATTAGCCTTTGTAACGTGACTTACAAAATTCTCTCCAAAGTAATAGTGAATCGTTTAAAGCACCACCTAGAGTTTTTAGTCAAGGAAAATCGGTGCAGTTTTATCCCGACTCATCACATCACTAATAATATTATCATCGCCCAAGAAGCCATCCATTCGATGAGAAAGAAGACCAGAAGGAAGGGTATTTTGCGATCAAAGTGGACCTGGAGAAAGCTTATGACCGAACTCGATGGGAATTTATTCAGAGTACTTTAGAAGATATCGGAATTCCGGAACAACTGATCGAGGTCATTAAGAAATGTGTTACGACTATGTCCATACAGGTGACTTGGCAGGGCACTTTATTGGAACCATTCACCCCTATTAGAGGGATAAGACAAGGCGAACCTCTCTCGTCGTATTGTTTGTTCTATGCATGGAACGGCTCGGTCATCTTAATTCAAGAGAAGTGGAACAGAGTCGTTGGCATTCGCTTAAATTCAGCACTACAGGTCCACCCCCTATCCCACTTGTTCTTTGCCGATGACCTGGTTATATTTGTGAAAGCTACTGATACACAGACGCGAGTTGTCACTCAGACTCTTGAAGTGTTATGTCAGGCATCAGGGAAAACAATTAACAAGGCCAAAACAAAAAAAAATTTCTCCAGAAACGTTCCCCGGAAACGGCTAGTCGCCTTAGTCAAAATTTGTCCATTTCGAGCACGAACAATCTGGGCAAATACCTAGGAGTGCCGTTAATACATGAGCGGTCCACGCGTCACATGTATCAGCACATTATGGATACTATTCAACAGAAACTCACAGGCTGGCGGGCCAAAAATTTATCATTAGCGGGACGAGTAACTTTAACTCAGTTAGTGATCTCAGCCGTCCCTATTTTTACGATGCAAACAGTTAGGCTACCACGGGGACTATGTGATGATTTGGAGCGCATCATGCGTAACTTTATATGGGGTTCCATAGATGAGCAAAGGAAAATGTCCTTAGTTAACTGGGACTCTGTGTGTAAGCCTAAAAAAGCAAGAGGTCTAGGCATCAGGAGGATTAGATCTACCAACGATGCCTTGCTTACTAAGATGGGCTGGGCATTGATTACAAAACCGGATGTGTTATGGGTTCGTATTTTATAGGCTAAGTACCGCTGGCCCGTACCACATCCCCCAGACGATAACCCACCAAAGGGCCTCGAATTTTTGGAAGGGTATCGCGGCAAATTGGCAATTCGTTCGCCAAGTTATCCACTGACAACTGGGCAATGGTAGATACATATCCTTCTGGCTTGATAATTGAGTGAATGAGTAGGGCCCTCTCTTAGCGGTGGCCACCTCTCTAATCCCAAAAGACGTCCTCTACGCCAAAGTGGAGGACTACTGGTCCGAGGATGGAAACTGGAAATGAGATTCTTTCTAGCAATACCTCCCTGATACGGTTTGCATGAATATTGCAGCGATAACCATAGATATCGAGGAACCAACAGTTGACACCATTCGATGGGCACCTACAGACCATGGGAGATTTACAGTGGCTTCCACCTATGAGATTATAGAAGGACAGTTCATGGATAGACAGGCGACCCTCTGGGATTTAATTTGGAAATAGGCGGGGCCCTAATGAATCCGATCTTTCCTCTGGCTCCTGACCAAAAACAAGCTTATGACTAACCAACAGAGAGTTGCGCGACATATCGCTACGGATAGCAGTTGCCACATCTGTGGCTAGGAAGAGTCTACTCTTCACATCATTCGGGACTGTCCGAGAGTGACCGCCTTCTAGCACCACTTTCCCCCGGAGGTGATCAATACGGACTTTTTTCAATAGGACATGGAGAGGTAGGTTCACTCCAATCTCATGACCCACTCTCCGGCGCTACACGAGGATTGGGCTACTATTTTTGGCGTCGCCTTTTGGATGTTTTGGCTATGGTGCAATAAAAGTATTTTTGAAGCTGATTTTGTGTGGCCCGAAGATGGTCAAAAAGACGTGAGGGAGTTTGTGGGTTGGATAGTAAAGGCGAGGGCAGTGGAAAGTTGTGTCTTCTCCACCCAGGGATTACTAGCGAGCAATCCGGTGGGGTGGTCAAAACCACTGGAGGACTGGCTAAAACTTAATACCACGGAGCAGTTAAGCCAGTTTCATCAGAAGCTTCCACTAGCAGCTTAATCCGTGATTGGAACGGAAAGTAGTGTGGAGGGTTTTTGTACCACATTGGAAGAGACTCGCCCCTTACAATAGAACTCTGGGGAGTCCACTCAGGCCTCACACTGGAGTGATCGTTAGGGTACCGCCGTATCATACTCGAAGTGGACTCCTTAGAAGTCATTAATCTCCTTTCCTCTACCTCTATAGCGACTGACAGAAATAATTTTTTGCTGACAAGTATCTGCGGATTACTTCAAAGAGCTTAGGAGGTGCAAATTCAGCACGTACATCATGAAGAGAACTAGTGTACGGATACCCTGGCTACCCTCGCAAGCTTGGCCAATCCAGGCGTCCATATACTATAAGAACCTCCCTTACCAGTTCTTTATAGTCTTCACCACGACAAGCAAGGAGCTGTGTTCCGACGAGTCACGCGATAGTAGCGTGTTTTTTTTAATTTTGAGTGTTTTCCATTGTAATAAAAAAAAACAAAATCAAGCAAAGCTAAAAGGGAAGAGAAGGAAGAGTACTAGAAGAAGAGCTAACTGAAAACTTTCAAGGTTTGGGACTACACTTAGTTAAATTTTGTATATGTGCATATTTGAAAGTGTACAAGAGTGGTTTGGACATGGAATGGTTGCTGGAATGATTTTTTTGTGTTACTTTGCATGGAATTGGTTGAATATGACAAGAGAGAGTAACGTTTAGTGAAATTATGTCTTAGGTTATCGGTGCACTTGAACCAGCCCCATTGTTTTGGTCATAACTTGGCCTATAGACCTCCAAATTGGGTAATTCTAATTGGAGATGAAACTTAAGACATAGAAATAAAACTCTCAAGAAGAAACTCAGACTTAATTCTGGATTTATGACATTGAAAATTGAGATTAAAAATGGTGACCTGATGTTACCTTTATATTAGAGTAGCTTGTGATGTTTGGTGGATATCTCATGGTTTAGAAGTCCAAATCGTCTAATTTTTGGTTCTATGGAAACTAGAGATATAGGGAGACAAATGTTTAGATGATCTCAAAGCCTAAATTGAATGTTTGGTATGTGAAAATTACAGAACAAATGGAGATCGTCGTGTAATTTATTTCTGGACTGATTTGTTTGCTTATTTTTAAACTCACCGCAGGCTTCGCCCAAATGGCACTATTTTGAGTTTTTTGCTTTTTATCGAATCATATTGGAGCCTTTTCTAATGTTTATATAAATTTGAAAAAAACCTAGAAATAAATGAAATATGACTTACCATAAGTGAATGGGTGATTAAACATTAAAATTTAAGATTGATTGTAATGCATGCTAAAGAAAATTTATATGTACATAGATGATTTGTATTCATATTTATTGCTTATATGTGTGTGGTATGACTATACAAGTTCACATACTAATTTTGTAAAGATAATTAAGTACAATTTAACATGTTTTATATTTAAATGATGTATAGGAATTTATATACTGGAATTATGTGAATGTACCTTAAGAAACACAACTGAACAAAACATATTAAAAAAATCATATGAGTACTTGTGATTTGAATACTATCCTAATGGTGATACGTTATGACTTGTTGATAAGTGGTTGTTTGTGTTATATTCTAGATCTATTTTGTCATTGTTTTTACATTAATTGACGTGGAATTTCTTTAGTTTTTGTGAAATTGGTACTGCTCCCGTGTGTTTCTTGGAATTTGCAAGTTTGTGATTTTACACGGTCAAGCCGTGTAAAATCACACGGCCCTTGTGATTTGAAGTAAGATGTGCGCAACTCACCCGAAGGCTACACGGTCAGACCGTGTGATTTGACATGAACCGTGTATGGCGGTTACTTTTGACAGTTTCGGAAATTTAAAAGAGTAAAGACCGAAGAGACAGGGGACTTTTGGCGGGAGACAACTGATAGAGGAGAAAAGAAGATCGAGAAGGAGAAGAAGAGAACAGGGATCGGCAAAGAACAATTTCGAGTTTGAGAGATCAAGATTCAAGACAAAATTGGAGTTCCTTTTTCTTCCTTTT
>JAOSBM010000003.1:19481007-19491404 GCA_027568955.1 Erythroxylum tenue
AACTCATAAAAATGTTATGAGCCATATTAAGACGTGTCCGAGTCGTTTTTAACCGTGTCCGAGCCATCTCAGCCGTGCCCGAGCCGTGTCTAAGTCACTAAAAATGATTTTTTTATTCCGACACGTTTCAACACATGTCCGACACGTGTCCATCGCGTGTCCACCGCGTGTCCGTGTCGGACACGTGTCGGACACACGGACACGGCTCCATTGCTTCCTAGCCTGCAATTGTTTAACACCCAAGACTAACATGAAACTACTTACAGGAATTCATTGATCAGAAAAAAGAACAAATTCAAGAAGAGAAGCTATTGATGATTGATTGGTCTAGTAGGTAGTGGGAATGATTTAATTTCCTCAGGAAGCTAAGCTACCACTCCTATTACTATTAGCTGAGGGTGGAGCTTGGATAATTGAATAATTGAGATTGGATTTGGGACCAAACACCAAATTAATTAGGATCGGAAGCAACAAGTGCGTGGCTCAACTTCATACACTTTAATCTTTCTTATTTTATTATCATAAGACTTCCCAAAACAAGAATCTGACAGATGTGGAAACCATAGCCCCCCAAAAGTTTTGTTTTGCGAATGCTACCACTCACAAAGTATGGACAAGCCATAGGCTGCAAGTAGCTATCAACAGTCCCCAAAGTAGTACCGTCTCTTCGAGTTTCTATGTCTTCTCCTTTCACCTACAGTGATCTTAATTTTGGCATGTCCTCAACTTATAGGTGTTCTATTCAGGCAGGATCACGATCAAATAATAACAAAAGAAGTTGACGCCTACAATTACAATTAGAAGACAATAGCATGTTAATTCCCTTGACCCCTGCAGAAAAACCAACAATAACTTCCTATTCATTCATCACCACAATTAATTTATTGTTTTATTTGTAGAAAGATAAAGTTACGCACTATCAAATTTTGCATTCAATTGGATGTAATAATGATGCAATTAAAAAATTAATGCCTCAACTTTATAATTTTTAGTTAATCTTCAATCTCTTAGATCCTAATATTATGATAAATTCAAGTGAAAGATACAATATTTCTTCCTTAAATTATTATTACTTATATTAACAAAGGGGACTAATTTAGAAAATTCAATTTAAATTTAAATGTTAAAATACTTAATTCAAAAATAATATATTTTAATGCAAATATATTGTAGAAATGTATCAATTAAAATCTAATAGAGTATAAGATTGTGATTAAATCTTCTTTTACTAATGAACTAGATTAAATATAATATTAATCGAAAAACATAGAGATAAAAGAAGAGGTTTAAAAATTCAACAAATATTAGATAGTCATAAAATCGGTATATAATAGAAATTGAACAACTTTAAATAGGTTAGATAAAAAGATTGTCTTTGGAGTTTAATTAAATTAAAACCAATTGGTACGAATAATAAGAGTTATTAAGGTAAACCAACAGTTCCAAATATTCCATTTTTTAATTTGAAGTTAAATATTAATATTGTCATTATTCTCCTTAGATAGAATAACTATTTCAAGATTATTTACCGTGGATGCTAATTTGATGAATAGGCTCCCCCACACAGTGCCATAGTTTTGAAAGGAAGAGGAGGTAAATATTAAATAGAAGTAAATGAAAGGTTTGTCCATACATTGTGGGCAGAACAATCTTACGTGGCGAAGGGCAGAATAGGAAATGAAAGGCAGCCCATATAAATTTGTAAAAGAATATATTGTTGTGACTGTGGGTGTGGGAGGAAGCAATTTTACGAATTCGGATTTACAATCTTAAAGCTAAACCGATTGGGATTTGAATAAAGGAAAGAGGAAGAGATAAGAGAAAAAGGAGAAAGCGACCAAATCTGACGTAAAAGTAGAGCTACCTACCAAATCCTAACCCCATTTGCAACCACTTGTCTTTCTCAACCAAGTCGGTCAAACCTCTCTCTCTCCCTCCTTTCCCTCATTAAGGATCGAGTCTATTGGCTTAGCCCTTATTTCTCTCCCATTCTCAATCACGTATATATCCATTCCATCCCCTCTCTCGCCTACTCAACTCTCATCTATCTCTGTCTTAGTCTAATCAAATGTAATAACTAATTTCCCTCTTCTGTTTTCCAAGAAATTCACACACACCATCTTCCAAGTAGCTCTTCCTTTTCTCATTAACAATTCATCCATGGGTCGCTCTCCTTGTTGCGAGAAAGCACATACCAACAAAGGTGCCTGGACCAAAGAGGAGGACCAACGTCTCATCGACTATATACGTGCCCACGGCGAAGGCTGCTGGCGCTCCCTCCCTAAAGCTGCCGGTACGTGTATCATCACCATCACCAACACAGATGGCATTTGTAGTCGTCTTAACTAACTTATGTCTATCGCCAAATCTCTCTTCTGATTTGGCTTGGTTTGCTTCCGTTGATTTGTTGTGTAGGGTTGCTTAGATGCGGCAAGAGCTGTAGACTGAGGTGGATAAATTACCTTAGGCCTGACCTTAAAAGAGGGAATTTTACTGAAGAAGAAGATGAGCTCATAATTAAGCTCCACAGCTTGTTAGGGAACAAGTAAGTCTTTTGTTTTTTTTTAATCATTCCTTTTCATGCCAAACAAAAACATAATTGCAGGGGACAGACCTTTCTTCGCTCTGTCAAAAGTACAAAGTTAAAATCTTTCAAATGCGTGAGTTCTTAATACATTTTCTAGGTCTGGGTTTCTAAGGGATTTCGTGGCAGGTGGTCTCTAATCGCGGGAAGATTACCAGGTAGGACTGACAACGAGATAAAAAACTACTGGAACACCCACATCAAGCGTAAACTAATCAACAGAGGCATTGACCCACAAACTCATCGTCCACTTAACGACAACCATTCGACAGTCACTGTGACCACTAAGCCCACCGAATTAGACTTCAAAACCTCATCTGTTCAAGCCATATCAGAAGATATCAATCTTTTAAAATACAAAGATCTCCAAACCACTTTCAAGTCTTTGAAAACAGAGACGTCAGTCGAAGAAAACAATTGCAGCAGCAGTGGGATGACCACTGACGAAGAGCAACAGCTGCTGCAGGCGCAGCAGCAGCAGCAGAGAGATTGTTACGAGGAGCAAGAAGTTAACTTGGAGCTGACTATAGGACTGGGTCGAACACGGACTGAGTCGACTCGGTCGGCATCAGCCAACTCGGCGGAGTCAAGACTACAGCAAGTTTCTTACAGCCTGTTTGGGATTGGGAATGGGAAGGGGAACAGGAGAGCAGGTTCAGCTTGCTTGTGTTGGCAGCTGGGATTTCAGAAAAGTGAAATGTGCAATAATTGTGAGAGTTCTAAGGGGCTCCGAAGATACTGTTAGATAAAAAGTAGGTTTGCTTTTGTTAGATATATGTCATGAATGTTTAGTCCCCGACTCTTACCTGTCACTGTAATCAATGCGTATTATGATGTATGATTGATATCATCACACACACATATAAGGAAACATTGAAATACGTCCCAATGCAAGCATGGAATGTAAGTTGTCCCATATTTTTTGTCGCTTCATTTCAAATTTAACAAGATTATCTCTCAATTAGTTTAAAACGAGTTTGTCCAAGGGCAGAAGAACTCCGAGTGTGAATTGAATCCGTGCAGATTGAGACAAAAGCAAACCATTAGCAACCTTTTCTACCTCATACATCACGAGATCAAATAGGAAGTTGTATTAAATCATGTCTTGTCCAATACAAAGTTCAAAAAAGAAAAAGCACAACATTAATTAACTTTCGAGTTATAATGGACTTTTTTCCATTTATGCCAAGTTTATGTGCATCAACTTCTGTTTATTCATTGGTATGCTAGACGCATAGGCTTTCCCATCTATGAGTTTTTCGTGGTTAGGGGTTGAAAGGACACTAAGAAACTGGGATTGGATTTAGCTCCCTGGGAAACAAGAAGTTTTACACGATTCTAAGGACACGTGCCTTTTTAACCAACCCAATCACATTCACAAGCCTAATGCTTCTTAGCCAAATCTAAATCCAATCAGGTTCTCATGTGCATATTTTTGTGCTTTAGTAGGAAATCCAAATCCAAATCATAAGCTATAGTTATGAATGTGACATTTAATAAAAGAAACTAGTGTTTGTTGAAGTTTGGTAAGGCATTTTAAAGAAGTGTTTTATAAATTGTTCACTTATAAAAGTTTTTTTTTTCAAAAAACTATCTACTTACTTTGGACAAATGACACTCTATTAAAAGATTAGTACTGAATTATATCCAAAATTTGAATTTGTTAATTTGCATCTTTTTTATATTACAATAGATATAAATAAATTCAACTTGCATTTTAATAAAGATATTTATGTTCTAATCAAATTAGGATAACTTTATTAGGTCCACACATTTAAAAACCATTTCTCACATTTAGTATAGTAATGATACTTCTGTTATCTCGTTACGAGTAGTATAGCTCATTTTTTTATATGTATTATATTAATAATAAATAGTAGTCTAAAAATTACATTCAAAGTTTAAAGATCTACTTAATAGAAAAATCGCGGCAAAGAATTATATTATGTGTGTTCAATGTTAAGTATTTAAAAATAAAAAGATGAAAAAAATAAGTGTTTTAATCTTCAACTTTTATTAATTGTTTATTCAGTTTTCTTCTAATAAACCCTGAATTTGTATATGATAGTTAGACATGTCTCTTAAGTCTTACCCCAAATTGTGTAAACCATGCTAGATTTACAAGGTTTAGGGTCTAATTTAAAATTTGTAAAATTATATTCATTTAAATTATTAAGTGAATTTAAAAATAGAATTAAAAATTTTCCTAAAAATTACTATTGATTGGATGTTACTGCCGGCTTGGAGGAGATTAAGTTGTTTAGTAGCATAATGGCAAAAATAGAGGCAATGGCGGCTTGCAAGACATTTCTTAATGAAGTGATGTATGTACTCTATAAAAGTCAATTGAAACTGGTAAATTTGATTTTTATGTTGGTAACTTGTCATTTTTTACGGGAAAACGTCAGCTCAGCTCTAAAAGTTTCATATATCCTTCTTTAAGCATATGTGTAAGTCCTCAATCCTAGCAACCAATCACCTTCTTCGAACTCGAGTTTTGTTAGGCTGGGTTGTTCAACGTATCTTATGGGAATTAGAATTGGAAAAGCTATAGCTTTATGGTTGGCAGGAGCAATCAGTTCTTTATATTGAAATGTGAAGGCAGAAAAACGAAGAAGAAGAGAAATAAGTAAACTATCTAAAATATATGGATACATATAGTACAATCCTTTTAATTAAATCTCCAAAAAATTCACCAAAGATATCATATATGATCAAAAAAATTATGAATTAACAATTTTAAAAGAATAAAGTTTTTGATCTCTCTTAAAGGACATTGAAAATGAGGAAGTCAAATTGCTACTTCAATTGTGTACCTAAAATCAGGGGATCATGTGGACCACATGATTTGGTTGAAACTTTCTAGAACCTTTTCAGACATATTAAAAGGCCTGCCAACTGTTATCAGACAGTAATTACTTTATGATTAGGTAGGCATGAAAAAGCCACGTGTATGGAAGTGGGACCTTATTACTAAAGCATGCCCACAGAGAGATCAGTCTCTACCAAGTTAAGATAACAATAATTAATCGGCTCATACCGAAATCCCGTATAGTAGTCTCAGTGATACCATTTTTGACTTTCAAGATGTGAGTGCCACCTGGCATTGGCGTTCCTTCCAACAGTATCTCCCAGCTACTGTGTGTATGGCAGTTGCTTCCACCCTTTCTCCCATCAACACCAACGTAGAGGATCAATTGGTCTGAAGCTCCACAGTTAATCAGAGATTCACCGTAGCGTCTGCTTACGATCTTATTGAGTCTAGTACTACAGAAGATGGTTGCAGGATTTGGGAGGATATCTGGAAGTGGGCGGGCCCTCAGTAAATCTGGTCATTTCTCTGGCTCGTGGCTAAAGGAAAATTGTTAACCAACAAACAACGAGCGACCCGTCATCTGACCACAGAGAATGAGTGTCATTTCTGTGGACAAGAGGAATCCATTCTCCATGTCTTACGAGATTATCCTCGAGCAGCAACAGATTCAGGATTTTAGTCTTGAGGGGGCAAGAACTTAAACCACAAATTTTTTATAGGGACAAGGAACTATATATATGTATATATTCTGAAAAAATTTTAGCCCCCCCTGGATCCGTCACTGTCCTCGGGTGCATTCTTTTTGGCACAAATTTTCTTCCGACATGATTGGTGAGACTTTTTTCAATCACGAGGAGGGCAGCTGGCTTCGGACAAATCTTCGACATCATGTCACTATACATCAGGCAGCGTGGCCTACTATTTTTGTCGTTGCCTGTTGGTTTATTTGGAAATGGCGTAACAACAACATTTTTGAACCGAATTTTGTTTGGCCCCTCGACGGTATTAAAGTTGTCATGGATTACACCCTTTAGATCACCAGAGTCAGTGCGTTGGAACATCGAGTTTTTCCCGCTCAAGGGCTTCCGTTGGGGTCTTTAATAGGGTGGGCAAAACCCATGGAAGGTTAGGTCAAACTAAATACCGATGGTGCCGTAAACCCGGCATACAATATTACTTCTGCCGACGGCGTGATTCGGAATGCTCGGAGACTTTGGTGTGGCGGTTTCTTACATAATATCGGTGTAGGTGATCCCCTGTTAGCCGAACTTTGGGGGGTGTATTCTGGTCTCATAGTGGCGTGGGGTTGGGGCTATCGGCGTGTGATTGTGGAAGTAGATTCGCTGAAGGTAATCAATATTCTATCCTCTTCACATAATATTCTGACTGGGATCTGGTTTTTGGTGACAGGTATCCGGAATTTGCTCTCTCGAGACTAGGAGGTGCACCTGCAGTATACTCACCGGGAAGGCAATCACTGTGCGAATCATTTGGCTCACTTAGCGTCCTTCGCAACGCAGGGACTGCACACTTCAAGCGCCACCACCAAGCATTTTGGAGGCGCTCTCCCGATACCAAACTGGCACTCTATTTACTCGAACCCTTAATAGGGGGTTAAGTGCACTGCGATAATTGTTTCTTTGTTTTCTTTCCTTGTAAAAAAAAAAAAAGATAATAATTAATTCGCTTGCACATGTCTTTTGGCGACATTGAAGCTGGTAGGATTAGGTTAAGATTTCTTGCACTGTATATTATATTCACAAGTCTATTGACCTTTCGTTGATTCTTGCTTATACTTCTGTTCTGTCAATCATCCATGAACTATAACCGTCGGAAATGACTAAATTAGACGTGTACTCTTTACTAAATCAAGTAAGCTTTACTTGATTTGTAGATCGATATTACTTGTGTGTAAGATTGCTACAAATATATATCTTGAACCTAATGAGAAGGAGAAACTTTCATCACAAATTACATGTCATTTAATGATTTGTAAGACTTACTAAGGTTCAAACCTCGGTGTATTCGTAAGGTACATTTTTTATTTCAAATGTACCAAAAACAAAGCATTCTGAACCCAAAAAAGAAAAAAAAATCTTATCAAAGAGTACTATCTGTCTTTTGACTACATATATTATAAAGTTGATTCGCGCTAAAGTACGTAATACATTTGATTGATTGTTGGCACCTGCAAGCAACCAATTTACTTGCATCCTTATATTAAAACTAGTTTTATTAATTATTTATATCTACAGTATTAATTCTATTCCCAATTAGTTAAATATGTAGGAAAAGAATTTATATGCTAGTCCCGATGAGGGTATTCATATATGCAACCTCTAGGAAGGATATCAAGAGAAACTATTTTCTCTTACTTCTTCTCAATTAATTCATCTGCAAGAACATATTATACAATCTGAAGCTGTAAATGTATAGTTTTTACATATAAACTAGTGTATTGAGATGCATATTTAAATGCGTTAGTGAACAAAGAGAGCCGTTATATAATATAATCCTACATTTTATGCATACTTATATATATATATACGTGAAACCTTATCAGCTACAATTACGTATTCCACCTGACGTTGAGTTCAAGAACTGGCTACCTCAGTTATTGGAGAGAGAGAGAGAGAGAGAGGAGAAAGAACATGTGCTAACTGTGTTTGGGTAGTAGGTCACCGAATCTAGGATTAAAATAGTGAGAAAATTAAGGAGAAGGAAGAAGATAAAAACAAAACCGAAATCCAAGAGTTGTTAGTTGGGGTTTGGTGGTGGCTGGTGGGGGCAAGGCAAGTCACAACATGTGCACATAAAGTGAGGTATGTGATTCCAACGTCAATGGGTATGGTACTTTCTACGCAGCAACATCTTTTCTCCTCTCCAAGGGAAAAGAAGGGGGAAAAAAAAAGTTCCCAATTGGAATGCGTTTGCTTGCTAAGCATTTTAATTTGCTTTTTAGTTACATAACTCGTAATTTATTTATTTGTTAATCAGAAGTATAAAGAAGATATAGTTTCATGTGTGTGATGTGTAAAGAATAAGAATACAGTTCGTATTCATGCACCATATGCTTATTAAACAATACTCTTACGTTAATTGCTGAAGAAGAAACGAAGCCTGCAGGCATAAGACGTAAACCACTTGCCTAATTATCTAACTTTGCACTCCAAATGCCGAACCGTAGATGGATGAACATGATCAGATGACTCTTCTTTGTCTGCCATTTTCGATTTGACTTTCTTTTTATGTAATTTTCTCCTTCTGTCATTGTCAAAAAGTTCACAGTGGCATGAGCAAAGTGGGAAATTTTGGATTATCGGCTGTCATCAAGATTTGTCCTAACTAATAGTTTCAATGCAACATGGAAGTAAACATCAGAAAATTAGTCTCGCGTGCATTAGAAACTTTTTCTATTTTCTATATATCTTTAGTACCTATAGCTAGGACATGTTTTTTATTTTTTAAAAGGTGAAAATATAATAAATTAAAGGTTAGTTTGAGCTTTAAATAATTTAGTGATGTGGAAATTATGGTTAAACCGTTAGGAATTGATTACTGGGTTTCTCTTAACTTAATATTAAAGGAAAAAGCTTGTAATAAGACACTTATATAAAGACTACTCCTCACCAATTAAATAAAGATGATAATGAAAAATTCTCAAAAGGAGCATATGAAGTAGATGTTGGTCAAGTGTTTTGGTCGAACAATTTTGTGTATAGTTCTCCTTAATTTTCTTTACTTAATAAAATTTTAAATTGTTAATGCATTTGATTGATTGAGATCGAGTTATTCACATATAAAGATCGAGTTATTCACATAAATTACAATAGAATTCATTTAGTCTAGACCAATTTTAAATAGGTAAAGTTTTGCATACATCCAATTCCCTCTTCTCTTAGGTGCTATATAGGGGTTAACAAATGCGTATATCTATGTCACATTTAGGAACATATAGATCTAACAAGAGGGATAAAATAAAATTATAGCCCCATTATTTTTATGGAAATAACTAGTTATATTTGAAGAAAAAGATGAAGTTCTTCTATCAACAGAAGAGACAAGCTTCTAGAAGGTAGTTGAAAATGGACATCCCATCTTGATGAAGGAGATTGAATAGATAAAATTAATACTAAGGTTCCAAAGAAGAAGGATGGTTGGGTCGCTAATAATAAATGATTCATTTTTTAATTACAAAATATTGCATATTTTGTTTTGTGTTTTAGTAGAAATGAGTTCATTTGAGTGTTTATGTGTGAAACAACACATTATATTTGGCATACACTAAAATTCATGTATAAGGCACCAACTAAGTGAAGGAGAGTAATAAGCATTATAATGCATCAATAAAAGTTTATCCCCATGAAATATAATGAATTCATTTTTAGAAATTGAATACGTTTCATTAGTATCATTAATTTTATCGAAGGCTTAGGCAAAACTTATTCTAATATTGAAATAGTGAGAAAATTATTTAGGAACTTCCAAAAGCTTGGGAGGAAAAGGTGTCAACATCTCAAGAATCTAAAGAGCAAAACACTTTCCTTTGGAGGAGCTTGTTAGTTCACTACTCACTTATGAATGCAAATAAAGAAAACTCTAGAGGAGGAAGTGGACTCAAGGAAAAAAACACATTCCTTTAAATGTCTATAAGGGAGAGACAAGTGACCAAAAGGAGACCTCCATAAATAAAAGTGGTGAGGATGATATTGCTCTAATCATTAGGAAGTTCAAGAAATTCTTAAAGAATAAAAAGAATTCAAGGAGGGTAAGTTAGAGGTTAGATGTAAACTAACACTACTTATTATTAATATAGGAAGTTAGGCATGTAAAGTTTCAATTTCCTTTTATTAAAGAAAATTAAAAGAAAGAAAGAATTGAAAGAAAAGAGTTTCTTTATGTAACACCCAAATACCCCCTAGGAGGATACATGGATGCCACCCAAGACAGAACAATCAAATCAGACTAGTTCACACACAACAGTGCTTACAATACATC
>JAOSBM010000003.1:19636664-19659423 GCA_027568955.1 Erythroxylum tenue
TCCTAAGTCATTCCGATCCATCACATCCTATGCCAAATTTACTATTTTACCCTTCCAGTAGGGGGTGGGATGTTACAATAGGCGTCTCCACGATCCAATTAATCAATAAAAAATTGCATGATAAAAGATCAATCTGTTAAGGTTTTGGGGGGATTCGAGCCTAGATATTAATTTCTGATAACAATATTTTTTAAATGAATTCGACTATCTCTATGTTTATTATCGTTTCCTATTTCTTTAATTATTTATTTTTATTTTCTTTTTATTATAAAACTGAAATCAATCCTTAGGCTAGATAATAGGGGAAGGGTAATTACTAGTATTTAATGTCTTTGTGAGACTGACCCATACTTGTTGGTACTAGTTACAGCTACGTCGTACACTTGTGGTTTATTATAATATTGATCAACTCACAAATAGTTCAATCAAGTTTTTGGTGTTGTTTTCGGGGATCGAACTCGGGTTGCTCACATGACAGGTGAGAATACTCACCTGTTTTATTTTGTTTTATTTTTGTTTTATTTTATTTTATTTTCTTTTAATTTTGCTTTTTAATTTATTTTTTTGCTTTTGTTATTTTATTTTATCTTGTTGTATTTGTGACTTATTAATTTAATTATCTTTTGAATCTCTCTACTTGATCTTAAGTTTATGGTTTATTGTAAGAATTACGATTCATTATCATAACCACAACTCGCAATGAAAGGATGGAGCAAACAAGATTCTTATGGGAGCTAGAACATGTCTTTGTGATTTATATCATCACCATCATATGTTTTCAGAGGCTCAACTGATATTCAAGTCGTGTAGCGACATTGGTGGTAGTCATCAGTACAGTTATGAATGTCGAGCACCTACTTATACATGAGAGAAACTGAGCATGTACATTCGACCTCAAGGTGCGCTATATGAGAATAATTACAATTCAGAATGGAACAATTCTTATACTTACGGATAGAACGATTACACTCCATCTAGATATTTACGGCACTAAGCACCTCCAATTAACGAGCCAACTTTGGAAGATAAATTAATGGAAATCCTTACTGAAATGAAAGCTAACTAACACAAATTCGAGAGTGAAGAAAAGACAAACGATAGCTTCATGATTGAAATGACAATTTAAAAATAATTTCTAGAAGAAATAGAAAGTATTGCAGATAAGCAATGCTTTATCGACATGGACGGATCCACATTAATTTCATATAAAATTTTAAGTTTTGATCCCATAAAAAAAATAAAAATTTGCTTCCATTAAAATTTTGCCCGTATTAAAATTTTTCCCCCACTAAAAAAAATTCTAGATCCGTCCCTGCTTACCGAGAGAGTAACTAGTCAACGTGAATTCGATAAGAGACTTCCTTCACTTACATATGATGAGAATAATTCGACCTTCCAACTGCCTCAAAGTGAAGAAGAGATAACAGTCTATTTCATGAATGAAGATACACTTCAAAAGGCGAGGAGGTAACTATTGCTTTGAGAGATATGATGATTGAATCTATTCATGAATCAAACATGAGGCATCAAGAAACAAAGGCTCATATATAGAATATGGTGAATCAAATCGATCATCTGATGGATATATTATTTGAGGAGATGCAAGGGAATTTGTCCAGTTCTACTGAAACTGATACTATCGATCGATAAGCAATCACCCTTAGTAATGAAGAAAAGCTTCCTGAAGAAGATGATGAAGAAACCTCTATCCAAGAAGAGAAAGTAGAGGAGTGGCAGAAGGTAATTGAAGAAGAGAGCCAGAAACCTCTATCCAGGAAGAAGAAGAGTGGATAAAGGTGGTTGAGGAAGAACTGGTGGAGGAACCAAGTAAGGGAACTACTGAGGAGGTGGTAGTGACCTTAAGTACGGAGGGTTTCCACTTCTCTAAGACAAACTTTTAGAGTTAGATGATGACACGCGGAGTTTTGATATTCCTTATGTTTTTAACAATATGTCATTAAAAAGGGCATTAACATAGTATATTGGTTTTATTAATCTAATTAATTATGTCCTTTTAATCATTTTCCAACAGGTGGCTTGTTTATAGGCTATGAAACTACTTTGTGGAGAAAAAGGTAGAAGCAAGCCGTTGATCATAGATCCAGGATGATGATAAATTTGCAAGTTACGTCGAGTTACCAACATTAAAGAAGCACTGCATTGGAGGCAACCCATGAGTTAGTTTAAATTTTATTTTAATTTCTATATTTTTATTTCATTTTAGTATAGGATTTATTTTGTATTATGTTAGTTCTTCTGTTTTTTTTAATCCTTTTCTTTCATATTTTACAAGGATGTTGTTCTCACATTAGATGGATCAGAATCAGAGAAATCGTCATAGTCAGGAAAGCATCTACTTAACCCTCTCACTTTTTCATAAATGTTGTGTACATTGGGGACAATATACAACTTTAAGTGTGAGGATGGGTTTAATGAATCTTAACATGATTTCTTTAAGCCTATTATAATCTTTTATGACCTAATGTTTTGAATTAGTTAAAATCTGTCCATGAATACTATATGTCCTTGTTGACTATTGATTTGAATTGGTATTCAAAAAGGATGATGGTTAGGATAAAATTAGTTTTCTAAGTCATATTTTTCGTAATCATTGAAATATTCAAGTTGAATGAAATTGTATACTATTTACACTATACACCCTTTTTTCATGAGCTTTTGAGCCTAAAGAACAATTTTCAAAATTTTTAAAAGCTTTTGCTATTCTTTTATGTGTGTGTTATCATTTATAGTAGGATAATTCTAGAACTTGCTTTTATTAAGCATATTGAGACCATATTTGTTGAATTAGAAGCATAAATATGATGAAGGCATTTAGATTTATCAACTTGCTTAGCCTATTTCTTTGAAATTACCATACCTAAAATTTACCTTTAGGAATAACCAAGTTGAGCCTTAGCCTTTTTCATTAATTAAACCCAAAGTATATACCTTCATCCTATTTTTCTTTAAAAACCTTTTTATTGTTTTGAACCCTAAAGGTTATTTACAATATTTACTTATTAAGACTTGAAATTTGTGAAAGGTCCAATATTTGTTGAATTATGGAAAAAGAGGAAAAAATAAAATTAAAAAAAGAATTAAGCTTATGGTACCAATAGAGTTACGTTGAAAGGACCTATGTATTTTGTAAACAAGTCTTGTACTATTTCTTTGAGTAAATTTCCTTTAATTTAACCCTTTTGTTATCCCATTCATACCTTACCTAAGCCCCATTACAACCTTTATAAAGACCTTTTGATTTTTGTTTCTAGTTTGTATATAAGTGGTGAAGATATGATTTTATTGCATATTGTAAGGATCATGTTATGCATTGATTGAGAGTCTCGATACTTTTCACCCTAAACACTTGAGCGCATTAAGTGAAATCTTGGTAAGGGTGTAAAGAGATATGCTTTTGATTTAAATGTGGTTGTTGATGTGATTATTATTAATATTACTTGGGAAATTAATTTTAGGATAACTTATGATGATGTATAGTATAAATAGATTGGTTGAGATTGATGATAGATGGATGTTATAAATTCATAGTTTTGATTATTGTTTGCTTGAGGACAAGCAAAAACTTAAGTGTGAGGATGTTTAATAAATAGATATTTGACTATATTTTACCATCCATATTTGATGTATTTTGTTTGATATTGTGCACTTTTATTATATATTTGGTACTTAATTTGCTCCAAGTGTGTTTATAGGTGATAATTCCCTTTATAGACTTAAAGGAGAAGAATTCAGGTGAAAACGTGGCATAAAACAGAAAATCAATGATCCGGAAGGAGTGCACAATTGTACACTTTCACAATTTCAGGCATTTTTGGACATACACAGTCTGATACACTATCGTGTACCAGACCATGTAAGTCTAAGAAACCCTAGTTTTTAATATAATAAGATATTTTCAGTGGCTAATAAAAGGAGGAGACTTTGGGAGGTGATTTTCAGACATGGAGAATGCCCAAAAGGGACAATTTTGGTCCAGGGAATTGGGAAACACAAAGAAATCATCAAAAGATCCATCATAATTCAAGATCAAACCTCTACATCACATCATCATTCGATAGAAGATAATCAGGGAGATTTAGAATTATGAACCCATAATTTTCGTTTCATTTTTCTTTCATTATATGTTTGATTTCGTGTTGGATAATGTGTAACTAAACGTCCAGTTAGTATTTAGATTAGATAGAGCTTATGTTAATACTTTGATATGATTTGATTCTTTTATTAATGTAATTGGTTAGTTGATATATTGTGATTTGATTACACGTTTTATTTATGTTCTAATAACCTGAGAATATTATATCATAATTTGATTTTATGTCAAGATTGAGAAATCCTAGTGTGAATAAATTTACCATAAATAAAAGGAGTTAATTGCAACCCTAGAGATAGGATGACATAATTCTTTCTTATTAGGGTCCAACTTAATAGAGGGACTCATAAATCATTAACACAATCCTATAAGATTTAAACTGAGTAATTTGGTTAGAGACCTTAGGATTAGTTGTTAGTAAACTCAAGGTCAGTTACTAGCATACCATAAAAGTCTCAATCGTCCAATTAGTCAACAAACAATTGTATAATAAAAGATCAATTTGTTAAGGTTTTAAGGAAATTTGAGCCTATATACTAATTTCTGATAACGATAGATTTCTAAGTGAATTCCACTATCTTTGTGTTCATTATTGTTTCCCATTTCTTTAATTGTTTAGTTTTTATTTTCTTTTTATTAAAATATACAATCAATCCTTAGGCTAGATAATAGGGGAAAGGTAATTACTAGTATTCATTGTCTTCGTGAGATCGACCTGTACTTATCGATACTAGCTACAACTACGTCAAGCACTTGTGGTTTATTACAATATTGACCAACTCACAAATAGGTTAATCATCATGTCCTTCCAAAATAGCTTAAATTCTTCCATTTCCTTCCTTAATTTCATCTATCTTCTTCTTTTTTCGATCCATAAAGGTAATTAGAACCTAAAAATATGCTAGAAATGAATTAAATACCATAAACCATGAAACTCGTAAAGAAGCAAACAAAATACACTAAACATAGGATTAAAAAATATAGTCTACTAAGCATTTATCAATTATCGTATAGATATAAAAATAAGAATAATATAAATGTACTTAAAATGTTACAAGTTATATCATATAGTAAAGAATAATTACATCAAAATATCGTACATTAAGAATAATATAGGTTCATAACTCCATAAGCATTACAACGAGTTCATGCCCAGGTACATAACACAGTGGAAGTGAAACCTGAATTAGAAACATTTATGGTGAAAAATTTTATATTTATATTGTACATATAGAATTTAACATATACATCACATATAAGTTAAATTAAAAGAAAAGAGAAAAAACAAAAAATCTAGAATTTTATTCAATAGAATTTCTACAAAAATCACATTGACCTTAATTTTCATTTGGTGTAAAATCTTTATCATTAAAAGGAATCTCATTATCACCATCATTCAAATTTATTGCACCAAATGACATGTCAATACTTTCCTATTCAAGATTATCTTTCAAGTCATTCTTATTTATGAAACTTGGTTCCTTAGAAACCTATTCTGGTAAAAGATTAATATAGTCAAGAAAATTTGATCTATAGAACAACTTGTTTTTATTAAGAGTTCTAGTATAAAATAAAATAAAATAATCAGTAAATTACAAGAAATTATAGTCAACGTAATAATGATAATAATATACATTTTTTAAAGCTTTAAATTATATCGAACAAATATCAAATTATTCAATCTTTTGTGTTCTAATCTAATTATTTTTTTAATGTACGAATTCAAATGTGTTCTAAATTCTTTCACAATCAATTACAATCAAACATTGACTTAGAATTTGAATTGCAATCTATTGCAATTTTGAAACACTACTTCTAAATTGATCTTACTAAGCAACTATAAGACAAAGTTTTTTTTTTATTTTGGTCTTCAAATGTGTTCCAATTTCTTTCACAATCAATTACAATCAAATATTGACTCAGAATTTGAATTACAATCTATTGCAATTTCGAAACGCTACTTCTGAATTGGCCTCACTAAGCAACTATAAGACAGTTTTTTTTAATTGGGTCTTCAATATTTTAAAATTTATAAAATCATTCGATATTTTACGGATACTCTTGGTACTAGTTGGTACTGACCAGTATCAGAAGAAATTGTCAATACCAACTGGTACTTGTGCCCAGTATGTTATATGGTTGCTTCGTACCATGTTTTGGTTGATACAATTGATATTGACAAGAATGGGGCAAACTTTAATTCTTTGAGAGAATAAAAGCATTACTTGAAGGTGAGCGGATCCCAAGAGATTGGAAAATGGTGGGGGAATAAATGAACGAGGAAATGGTAAGAGGGGGAGATCCAAAGGGATTAAGGAACAGGAGTCTAAAACTGAGAAGAGGCCATGGACTTAAGGGAAAAGTTCCCAAATAAAAAACAAAAGATTGCGTTAACTAATCTAGGGAGCTATCTCCGAGTCCAAATCTTCTGTCCAGTTTTTATGGTGTCTTATTGTGTCCAGTGAATCTCAACCATTCATTTACGTGGGCCCTACGTTTATTTATGTAGGACCCGCATAAATAAATGACTGAGATTCACTGAACACAATAAGACACCATAAAATTGGACAGAGGATCTTGTCCCGCTATCTCCCCTCTTTCCCTCACCTAAAATAATGGTTTCAAAAGAGATAGGTTGACTAAATTCTCTTGACACTCTTTTTCAACTCTACGTAAACTGTTCTCTTTTGTCTTTGATACATAAAAAAAAAATTGCATAAAACTTTTAGAGAATCTTTGTTTTTCAAACAAAAGAATCTTTGTCTCTTTAGGATGCTTTTCCATGACGACGCATTAACGACTTACTCCATAGCCATAGGTGAAAACTTCGCTGGAGGAACGATATATATCTTCATACTTACTGTTAGGGATCAACAATGAAACCACATGAAAACAATTTTAGTTACAAACAAGTCTTAAAAACTTGAAGCAAAATCCATGATGATATTATTTTTTTAGTTGCTACTGCCGCTTCCAGTGGCTGATCCAGGAGGTATCAGCTCCCTCAGCATGGCCACCACCTGCAACATGTTCGGCCTTTTAGAAGGAAAATCATCAACACACTGCAGTGTCATCTCCAAGTACCTGATCATTTCCTTAACTTCTTCTGCTTCTGCTTCATCAGTTCCTTTAGTTACAGAGAGCAGCTCTGCGTCTATCACTTCCATCTGCTTCCCTTCTCTTACCTTCATTTTAACCCATCCCACCAGATTCGTGTCACCGAAATCTTCTTTATCTGTGGGTCGTTTGCCTGTCAGGAGTTCTAATAATACTACCCCGAATGAATATACGTCCCCTTTGGCAGTGCATCTAAAGCTCTGGTAATATTCAGGTGGCACATAACCAGGTGTTCCTGCCAGCGTACTTACACTAAGGTGAGTGTCAAGTGCACTTATAAGCCTTGCCATTCCAAAATCGGAAACTCTAGCTTCCATTTCTTGGTCCAAAAGAACATTGCTCGACTTCATGTCTCTGTGTATGATGTGAGGTATGCAGTTGTGGTGAAGGAAACAGAGTCCCTTTGCTGCACCTCTTGCTATCTTCTTTCTTTCTTCCCAACTCAGAATTCGTGTCCTTCCTCTTCCATGGAGCATTTCCTCAAGGCTTCCGTACTCCATGAATTCATAAACAAGAAGCCTCTCTTCCCCAATTTTGCAGTAACCCAATAGGGGTACAAGATTTTTATGCTTTATTTTTCCTAGAGTTTCCATTTCAGCCATAAATTCTCGATCTCCCTGACAGCTTAGTCGTATAAGCTTCTTAATAGCAACACTTGACCCGTCCTTCAATGTGGCCTTGAAGACTTCCCCGAAGCCACCGCACCCAATAAGACTTGCAGCAGAGAAGCCGTTGGTAGCCTCAATGAGTTGAGAGAACTTGAGTTTCCTTAATTGCCTCTGGAAAGTAGCTACATTAATGCTCAGTGGCTCTTTCTCTTTGTCAATCTTCCATGTAGTGGCTGCATGTCCAGCTTGCAAGCTATTAAGCATCTTCACTTCTTCTGCTTCCTTATGTCGAACACGCATTGCGATCGCCCACACGACCAAAATGCACAGGGAAGCCACAGAGATTAAGATCCCTAGAACAATGCTATTAGCCCATGCTGCAGGTGAGCTCTTATGTCCTCCTCTTGTTCCATCTACAACTGGATTGGAAGCTAGTTGACTGCTCCCACTGTGGCAATCAGGCAGAGGAACCCCACAAAGTCCTGGATTGTTTGCATACTGGCTCGCAGGGAGAGTACTGAGCTGCCCACGCTGTGGAATTTCCCCTGTTAATTCATTATTTGAAAGATCAATTTGAACCAAAAATGATAAGTTTGAAAATGAATCTGGGATTTGACCCTGCAATCTATTATGCGACGCATCAAACACTCCCATGTTCTTGAGTTGCCCAAGTGTTGCAGGGATCTCTCCAGATAGCTTGTTGTGTGCTAATTCAAGAACTTGAAGAGCAACCATATTCCCGAATTCATCTGGTATCTTCCCTCGAAGTTCATTGTAAGAAAGATCTAGATACTCCAGAGTTTGATACATCGTGAAAAGACTCAGGACTGGTCCCGAGTACAACCTTGTAAAATCGCAAGACTTCAGTGTTGGGACCTGCAACAGTCTCTCTGGTCTGATACCAGCAAATTCCAGCAAACCTCCAACTCCTTTACATGAATTCCCCACATTCCTCACAAACACTAACGTATTACCAGAAGGAATTCCACCCAATGCTTTTGCCCCAAGTTGTCGACCTAATCGAGGTGGGATTTCTCCTGTGAGCTTGTTACTATTCAGATCTAGCCAAACCAGGCTGCTGCAATTTCCTAGCTCCATTGGTATCTCTCCACTCAAACTATTGTTTGCAAGCTGCAGAACAGCTAACCGTGATAAAAGGCTGAATTCTGCTGGAATTTTGCCAGTGATCTCATTGCTAGTCAAAGATATCCATTCCAAATTACTGCAACTGAACAACTCAACGGGAATTTCCCCAGTAAGATGGTTGTTATTGAGTATGAGCTCTTTCAGATTCTTGCAGTTGGCCCATTCTGGTGGAATTTTTCCCTCTAAGCCATTATACCATGCAATCAACTGCTCAAGATTCTCAAGTTTCCCAAACTCTGCGGGGATTGATCCATTCAGATAGTTTAGGCTGAAATCAAGTGTCTTTAACTGGGAACACTGTGACAGTTGAGCAGGGATTTGTCCGGTAAAGAGATTATCTGGCATTCTCAGCTCCTCAAGAGAGGCTGCTCCAGGACATATCTCTGGGGGGATGACTCCAGAAAATCTGTTTGAACTAAGATCCAAAATTCTCAAATTCTTGCAGTATGAAACTGAAGCTGGGAATGATCCAGAAATAATGTTGTTACTTAATATCAGTCTCTCCAGTGAGCCAAGTTTTTGTAGAATCGTGTCCGGAATGGGACCTGATATGTTGTTGTTGGACAAATCCATAAGTTGCAACCAAGAACATGAGGCAAGGGACACAGGGATAGATCCTGAAATATTATTGTAAGAGAGTCGCAACTCTATAAGTGACGTACAACAATTTCCTAACTCTGAAGGAATCCATCCAGTGATATGATTATGGGAGAGATCAAATCTCTGTAAACTGCTGAGCCTGCCAAAAGATCCGGGGATCGCTCCCGACAGCATGTTGAACGATAAGTTCAAAGCTTTCAGATTTGTGCAGTTTGATAATGACAGAGGAATGGAGTCAAGAATATGGTTTCCAGATAGGTCAAGTTGCATCAAGTTGTTGCAACTTTCAACCTTCAACCCAGAAATTGATCCAGTAAAATTGTTATAAGAAAGATCAATAGCTTGCAGTTTATTGGAGTTTAACAAGAGATCATCAGGTAGAAACCCAGTTAAATTATTATGAGAAAAATTGATGTAAACAAGATTGGGATACTTGGACAAAAAGTTTTGAGGAACGACACCAAATAGTCCTGAAGAAGACAATTCAAGCTGCTGAAGGCCATAGGGAAGTTGAAGCAAGGACGTAGCGTTTAAAGTGAACATATTGAAAGACAATTTCAAAGTAGATAACATATCAAGCGAAACAAAAGGATTAAAACTTATGGTTCCAACAAGATTGCACCCTGTAAGATCAAGCTGAGTCACTCTTCCCAGAGCGCATGAAACACCGTACCAAGTGCATGGACTTTTCCTAAGCTGCCATCCGGACAAAGCTCCATTTGGATCCTTTTCAATCATTTTTTCAAAGACAAGCAGAGCAGCTGCATCTGTTTTACTCGATGAAACAAATCTCTCATCACTAAAAGAAACCCAACTAAACCCCAAGAAAAGAAACAATATTGGTACAAGTCGATGCAAAACCCGAACTGGGTTGGTATCCATTGAATGACCAAAGAGCTGCAGGAACAGTGTTTAGAGACTACAGAGACAAAAGAGAGTAGAAACTCAAGAAAGAGTAATAGTGTAGGCTAGTGAGTGAAAAAAAGGAAAAGAAAACGAAGGAAAGGAAGAAAGAGGGAGAGGGAGAGATAAAGTAGTGAATGTGATGATAAATTGTTCCTGATACTGCAAAAGCGTGCAAAGCTTTTGCAAAAGGAGTTACTTTAATTTACATTATTTATAAAATCAGAAAAGGAGGGAACATGGGAAAGGAATATTTGGAAAAAATAGGAAATGAATAACACATATTGCGGGTGCGGGTATATATGTTAGTGCTTATACAGTTCTTTTGTTCTGATCATGCTAAAAGAAGACTGTAGATTGGCAGGGGAATGAGATGATCATACGAGAATTTGGTGATTTGAGTTTTGGTCAAAAGGAAAAGGGACCAACAGACAAGCAGGGAGAGGCTTTTAGAGGGAGAAAATTTTCATGGTAAAAGACAAATGGTTTTGTTTGATCCAAAGAGTCAGTCTCTGTCTGTGAGCCAGGCGTGAGAGAATGTTTCCTTGCAAAGAAGATTATGTGAAAGGTGTGAGATAGATATGTTTGCGCTACTTTCCCCCTCGTAGAACTCGGCTCCCATATGGACCATAATGAGCAATCATTGTTTCGAGTATGATGAATGATTTTGTGACAGAAGCACCAAGCTGACTATTTTATTCTCATTTTCTTTAAGGATAAGGTGGTATCACTTATCAGGCCATTTTCGTGCAAAAGGTTTCTCTTACATACAGTGCATTAGATTCGAAACTGAGCTTTTACTATTGCGGGTTTTGGACTTCTTCACCCATCCTATGTCATAATAATTAGTTATTATTATCCCTCACCTCCTTTTACAAAGAAAATCATTCCAAGCATTGAATTTGAAGGTTATGGACGAATATGTTTTCGTTCAAATGGATTACAAAAGAAAAGCAACAATAAAAGAGTCCAATTTAAATGCCATTTTTTTCGCATACGGCGCTCGTTTCTCCAAGCAACTATACCACTAGCTTAAGTAATGCATACTAGATGCTGAATGTGCATTCTAAACATTGTAATGAGGGATAATCTTAATCTCTACACTAACTTTTCATCCCATCTAGTACTAGACTGTAAGAATAAGTCAAAGAGAGAATTGTAATAGTAGATATTGTTGTCGAGCGGGTCCCATTTCCAGATTTACAAGAAAAATGATCGTATGTAAAGTCCAGCTGCTGCGGATCATGTAAAGTGAAAGAGAGCACAGCATATCGAGGTCCACAACATTAATGAGGTCTTGTGACTTTCAAAGAAAATTTGCAACGGGAAATGATGATGCCGCCAACATTTGGGTCCCTTTTCTTCTGCTTTTCTTGACATGCAAAGTTGGGATAAGATAATCCCTTTATTTACTTCATTGTTCATTTGCCCCTAACCCTTGGCTTCGTCTTAACATTTTATCTTAGTGTTTAAGGGTAAATTTGGGAGTTTACGATGAAATAGAATGAAATGGTAATTAATAGAACGGAATGGAATGGAGTTGAATGAAATAGAATGGAGTGGAATGCAATGGAATGAAATGAGTCACTCTATTGTTTGGAAGTTTAAATAAAATAAGATAGGGATTCCTTTGACCATTATTTGGAAATGATACTAAAAAATAAATTGAATGGAATGACTTGTAATATTTTTTTTCCAAAATTACCCTTGCAATAAAATATGCATAGTTGCTATGAAACTATTTTAGCAACCCCAAAGCATTTCAAATTGTAGGATGCCTAGAATATAGTTTTGTCAATTTTTTTATATAAGCAATCAACTTTCTTGTTCTTTTTCATTAACCCTCATCGCACTGTACTCTTCGTTAGGCATATCCATACACAACTAAGTTCATTAATTGTTGAGAGACATAAGATAGGTCAACATTTGCTTCCGCTTATCTTCACATATAAAAAGTGTCAAGAAGATGAACACAGAAGAATAGTCGATGCTTACCTAATGGAATTAAGACAGATGACCCTAGTAGCTGTGGAGGAAAACGTTCGTCAATGGAAGAAGCCAGTTGAAAGAGAAACACAATGGACGTAGTAACATGTAGCCGCGTAGGTATTTGCTAGACTGGGGATGTAATTTCATTAATTTTTTAAGGGTATTTTTGTCATTAAATTAGGGTTTGGAAGGCAAGCCATGCCATTCCATCCCTGACCCCCCAATTTGGTCACAAAATATTAAATTTTGGATGGCAAATGATGGCTTCCAAAGCCATTAATTGCCATTCCATCCTGTTTCAAAATAGACTCCCAAACAATGACCTTAGTCATTTGGGTCATTCCATTCCATTCCCTTCCATTCCTCCACCAACATCCAAACATACCCTAAGAGTCATGTAGATAGCTGGTTTTACAGCCATTGTCATATTTACTCGCACTCAAAACTTTTCTTTTGTAGAATGTGGGTGTAAATTAAATATACATGAAAATTACTTTTTTTTTGCATTAAATAGGATAACAAAGTATTATCTTTTTGTGATTTTCATAACTAAAACTCTCTTGAAAACCTAAAATTCTTTAATAATTTATTATATTAATTTTCTACCAAAAATACAGCTAGAAAATACATGTAGAAAATTTTTAATATTAATATTAAACATTAAAACATATTATGGCACCTTTCTTTCTCTCTCTCTCTGCACATTTTTTGTCTTTAGGTTCTTGGAGTTCATATATTTGTCAACTTTGAATGTATTTGCATGAAATTTGTGCTTAAATAGATGATTTTGTCACTTAAGAGCTCATTTTTAGCGATTTAAGAATCAAGTTGTGATCATAAATGGTGCAAGTCCTTCCATATGTGTTCTTGGTCTCTGCACCGCCGGTCTAGTGAAGTACTACGTCACTGACGAAGTAGAGTTGATCTCAACAAAGATCTTGCGAAACAGAACAATAGCTAGAGATAAAAATGCAAGAAGGCAAGAAAGAGACATAACGACGAAGAAGTGAGCCCCATGAGAGATTCGTCGACGCAGTGACTCAGCGCGGTGGACATGATAGTAGCTATCAGGTAGTGTTTCTCTATCTTTTTACAATTTCTACATTAATGTTGGGTAGGACAAGCTGCATCTCTTTGGCCTTCAAGGGGGAATCCGCATCATCAGGTGTCTAAGTGTATGCTTTTACCTTTCGCTTATCTAATTTTCGGTGCAAGTATGGTGTCTGTTGACAGTGTCATATTCATTGGTCATCTCCATGAGTGGCTCCTGTCCGTTAGTGGAGGTAATGGGTGGCAGTTCTAGCCATCCTTGTAGTTGCATTTATTATTTCATGTCTGCCAATGCGATCTTTGTTTTTAGTATGGAGTGTTGTTATTTACACATATTTCAAGTCTTCTGTGTGGTATGAATCCCGTGGTTATCCATCTTTGTTTTTCCTAGTTTTCTTGTTTGCTATGACCATTACTCATGATCCTCTGGTAACCTAGGTGGGGATCTCTTTTACTCAATCGAGCAGCGTGCGTAATGGGTGGCATGGCTAATGGACAAGCTAGCTCGGGGTCATCATCTAAGCTACGGATGCAGCTCATATTCAGATTGAACAAGAACGTTTATTGGGGACGGTGATGCGTGGATACTTGTAATGCAATCAATAAACGTAGAGTTTCTAGCACATCACACGTCTTCTCCGTTAGCTTTCTCGAGCATCCTGACAAGTTTGTTGTTGTTCCCGAGAAGCCATCATTCTTTCTCCTTGTGCGACCCGTTAGTACTCCACTTACCAACCTGACGATTAAGCTTTGACAAGTCCATTAGAATTTTTTCTTCTTGATACATCAACCATTTATAAATAGCCTTTTTTATTAAAATCACACCTTACCGAACACATCAACCACTTTCACTTGCATGCCTCAACAGTAGATTCTCTGGGCGATTTAGCTTTGACAAGCGTGGTTAAAGTAAACTACTGCTCCCAATTGGACCACATATTATATTGAACAGGTGTTAACAGGTTTTCTTGCTCTAATTAGTCGTGCCTTTTTATTTTCATGCTGGTATTATATGTGCATTGTTGAGGCCCCCTTCGGTTGGCAAATTATTTATTATTCATCTTAGTTTTATTTCATTAATGTTTTATTATTATTATTTAAGTATTTAGTTTTATCATTATCATCATCATTATTATTATGATTACTGCTACTGCTACTGCTACCACTACTACTACCACTACTACTACCACCTCTACTACTACCTCTACTACTACCTCTACTACTACCACTACTACTACCACTACTACTACCACTACTACTACCACTACTACTGCGACTACTACTACTACTACTACTATTACTACTACTACTACTACTACTACTACTACTACTACTACTACTACTTACAACTGCTTCCTACTGCTGCTGCTGTTGCTGCTGCTGCTGTTGCTACTGCTGCTACTGCTGCTGCTCCTGCTGCTGCTCCTGCTGCTACTGCTCTGCTGCTGCTGCTGCTGCTACTGTTTCAGATACGGCACTAGAAATGATAGTGGGATTGCTTTATTGGACACGGCCATAGTGTATGAGTTAGTAATAATAAATTCCTTATTTAAGAAAAACGAAGTGCACTTAGTGACATTTCAGAGTAGCACGACTAAGACACAAATTGATTATCTCCTTGCCAAAAAAAGAGCCAGATCATGGTGTAAGGATTTCAAAGTGCTTCCGGCCACATGCTTATCAATTCAACATAAATTGTTAGTTTTGGATCTAGGAATTAAGGGATGGAGGTCACAGCAATTTACCAAGCAATGTTGCAAAATTAGATGGTGGAGGTTAAAAGGGGACATGGTGGAACATTTTAGGACTCAAGTTTGGTATAATACAACATGGGCTATGAGTGGGGATGCTAATCGGATGTAGCAGGGAGTAGCCCCCGTACTGAAAGAAACCGCCATAAAACTCCTAGGGGTATCTAAAGTTCAGCTCTTTAATGTGATCCTCGAGTTAGCCAAGATGTCGAATGAATGGAGATTGAGTAGGTTAATCCCCTTATACAAGGTCAAAGGACACATCCAACAATATCACAACTATAGAGGCATCAAATTACTATGTCATACCATGAAGCTGTGCGAGAAGGTAATTGAAAAGAGAATCCGGGGAGCTGCTTCTATATCGGCCAACCAATTTGGATTTATGCCTGGTAGGTCCACGACAGAAGCAATACATCTATTCCGGAGAAGTTCATTTCATGCTCATGCATCATTGTATATTCACACACATGTGCATATTAATTTTTGATACATTAAAATAATTGTACACGCATTCATTAATATTTTTCGGGTATAATTGATTGTTAAATGCGATTAAAATGTGAATTATGAATTATTTGCATTGAAAATTTAGCTGGAGACTATTAGTATTATTTCAGAATTTTTGGTGAATTTTAGGAAATTCCTGAAATATTTGGGTATTTTGGACTCGGAAATATAGCCAGTAAAATTGTGACATATGACAATATTGATCAATGAGCCCAGTGATACGGGATACTAGAAAAGCACACAGTCACAACAATGTAAAAACGAATGTGAGTCTCATACATATAGCATTCACATATTATTTGAATTCATTGCATGATTTGTAAAGTTGTAAGAATGTTATATGTTTGGATACATGGTATTAAACCAATAATGGTATTGGATGGTATTGTATTCAAGTGTAATGAAGTGATAGTTTGATTTAATTATTTGTCTAAAATTACCATTTGTTTGTGAAAGAACTTGGTGCTAATGAAGTTGAAAAGAATTGTGTGACAATATGTTTATAATTGATTGTGTTTTGTAACATGAGTGAACCATCAAGGATGGTTACTCTACTGACTTCGCAAAACTGATCAAAATTGCACCGTTGTTAATTTCAGGTTCGAGAGTGAGACAACCTAGATTCTAAGACTCCATAGAAGCATATTTTGTGCAACTTTGACGATTAGTCATGGCTCAAAGGTCGGTCAGCTGAGAATTGAAAACATAGTCTATTATTGTCTTTTGTTAGTCCTCATGTTTGTAGTGTACTGTGTAGACTGAGTTGTTATGCTCATAGGATGGTGTTATATAAACTTGGATGTTGAACTTAAAGCTACAATGTACATTATGTTTATGATATAAAATGAGGAAATTTTTGGATTTTAGCAAATGTGTGATTTGTGATTTTAATTATGATGCCATGTGATAAAGTGAAAGTGAGATAGTTAACACGTCATTTTTATCAGGCATGTGTATGTGTGACCAAAGGGCGCACGTGCATTTGTCAGATAGGAGTGGGGTGTTACAGTTGGTGGTATCAGAGTATGGTTTGGCATCCATAGGGATATGTAGTAATGTTAGGTATGAAATGTTGTGAAAATTTCGGATGATAATTGAAGTTATTATGTGTGATAGGTTATCCAACGTAGGCGATTAAATGGAACACTCAGCTAATATAGGATCGGAAAGAGCCAGTAGAGAGTCATCAGTATCTTGACCTGAGAGAATGCCTCCAAGGATTTTCGAGAGAAGGGAAAGGAGGTATGATAAACTGCAAAAGCAAGGGGCTGTAGACTTCTACGGAAGCACAGACCCTGCAGAGGTCAAGGGATGGTTAGAAAGAACTGAGAGGGTCCTTGATCAGATAGACTGTGAGTCAAACGAGAGGTTCGACTATGCTACATCTCTACTACAAGGCCCAGCTTACCAGTGGTGAAAAACTGTTCCAGACAGCACCACCAGACCTTGCAATCTGAATTAGGGAGATTTTTTTAGGGCTTTTAGGGAAAATTATATGCCCATGATCAACATGGATAGAAAGAAGAAAGAATTTATGGATTTGAAGTAGGGCAAGACAACTGTAGCAAGTATGAAGTAAAATTTAATGAACTGATGGGTTATGCCACTGCCTTGGTTCCTACTGAGGAAGACAAGTGCAGGAGATTTGAAGACGGCCTGAATATGGGAATCTGAATGAGGTTAGCTATTTCTAATCTGGGTAATTTTATGAAATTGTGAGCTGCTTCGATCTGTAGTGAACAGTTGTTGAAAGATAGTCAGACTGAGCATAGATCTGAATTGAGACAGAAGAGGCCCGGTGATTCTCAGGTAGATTCTAGCAGAAGGTTCAGTAAGCGACAGAACTGAGCTTTTAGGTCACCGACTGGATCTAGACAGTCAGGATTTAGACAGAGATGTAGTTTTGTACAGTCTGGGAATAATAGAGGTACAGTATCGGATCAGTTGCCAGCTTGTGAACATTGTAGGAATAAGCACAGTGGTGAATGCTAGAGGTTGACAGGAGCCTATCTTCGGTGCAGCTCATTTGATCATCTGATCAAGGATTGTTCTGTGATGTCTAGAGCATAGTATGGTGGGAGAAGAAGTATGGCAACAAAACCCTGTTCAGCAGAGCTGAGCTAGTAGGACTGGACAGAGAGGCCGTGGAAGAGGCAGGATGAATTCTAGGAATATACTGGAGGACTAAGGTGCGAAGCAATCAACCGCAGTCTCAGGCCAAAGTATATGCTATGACAAGGCCAGAGGCTCAAGAGTCTCCAGATGTTGTTAGAGGTGTGTTATCGCTATTTACTTTTGAGATTTATGCATTGCTAGATCCTGGATCTACACATTCATTTATCACACCGCATATGACATCTAGATTGCATTGTGATAGAGAGTTACTGAGATGTGGATTAGAGGTGAGTACACCGATTGGCAGTACCACCGTGATTGGGGAGGTATGCAAGAAGTGTTTGATTCGAATTGATCAAGCAGAGTTAGAAGTAGACTTGATTGTATTACAGTTAAAGGAGATAGATATTATTCTAGGCATGAATTGGCGTACTGCTCATAGGGCCATCATGAAATGCTATATGAAGGAAGTAATTTTAGAGTCTCCTAATCAACCGAGAGAAGTGTTCAGAGGTATTAGCCAAGCAGTGCTAGCCAGATTGATCTCATTTGTGAGTGCTTTGAAGTTAATGTATGGTGGATGTGAGGCTTATCTAGCCCATGTGATTGATACTCAAGTTGAGCAGAGTGTACAGGATATTCCTATGATTACGAAGTTCCTGAACGTGTTTTTCGCTGAATTACCTGGTTTGCCTCTAGATCGGGAAATGGAATTCGAGATTGACTTAGTTTCAGGTGCTGCTCTTATATCTATTCCTCCATATAAGATGGCACCTATGGAACTAAAGGAGCTGAAGATTCAGTTGCTGGAACTGCTTGAGAAGGGATTCATTAGACCCAGTGTTTTACCTTGGAGAGCTCTAGTGTTATTTGTAAAGAAGAAAGATAGCACTTTAAGGTTGTGCATTGATTATAGGCAACTCAATCAGGTTACAGTGAAAAGTGAACTCAACTGGACTCACTCCTCCTTTTATGTCTCAGGCATAAGCTCAAAAACTGAAAAGTGAAGCTCAGCATTACATTTGGAATGACCCTCATCTATGGAGAATGTGTAGTGACCAGGTAATCCAAAAATGCGTGCCTCATAAGGAATTTGACGTTATAATTTCAGCTTGTCGTTCAATGGATTGTGGTGGGCATTTTAGTGCAAGGAGAACATCTAGAAAAATTCTAGATTTTGGTTTTTATTGGCCTACCCTTTTTAAAGATTCATTCAACTTTTGTCGGTCATGCGACAAATGTCAATGCTTTGGAGGGTTAGGAAAACGACATGAAATGCCACAATAACCTCTACTATTTTGTGAAGTCTTTGATGTCTGAGGAATTGATTTCATGGGACCCTTTCCGCAATCTTTTGGCTATGTGTATATCCTTTTAGCTGTTGACTATGTGTCCGAATGGATAGAAGCTATTCCTACTAGAAAAGATGATGCCCAAGCCGTATCCAAATTCCTTAAGTCCAATATTTGTTGCCGATTTGGGATTCCTAAAGCTGTGGTTAGTGATCGAGGGACACATTTTTGTAATAGAATCATTAGTAACTTGTTTTCCAATTTTGGAGTCACTCACAAAACCTCCACGACATACCATCCTTAAACCAATGGTCAAGCTGAAATTTTGAACAGAAAGGTGAAGCACATCTTGGAGAAAATAGTCAAACCATCAAAGAAAGATTGGAGCCTTCGCCTTGAAGAAGCACTATGGGGCTATCACACCGCCTACAAATCTCTAATCGGCATGTCCCCTTACCGATTGATCTTCAGAAAAGCTTGCCATTTGCCCGTGGAGTTAGAAAATAAAACTTATTGGGCAGTTAAGCAATGCAACATGGACTTGGAATCTTCCGGCATGGAGCGGAAGCTGCAATTGCAAGAAATAGAGGTGATAAGGCTAGAGGCATATGAACATTCGAGCCTCTACAAAGAAAAGACAAAGCTGATGCATGATAAAATTCTTCAGAGGAAGAGCTTCAAGGAAGGGGACAAAGTCCTGTTATTCAAGGCTCGTTTCATCTTTAAGCATGGAAAATTCAATTCTCGTTGGGATGGAACGCATGTGGTCACTAAAGTGCACAACTTCAGCATGGTAGATCTTGTACATGAAGCAACTAGCGCACAACTCAAAGTGAACGGCCACCTCTTGAAGCTCTATCATAAGAACCACAAATCGCCATAAATATTAGGTTCTTTCTCTCCTTCACTTGTTTATTTATTTTTGATACTTGCCAAGTGGGGGAGAGCACCATCGCAGTAAGTAGCTAGTTGTCTTTTACTTTCTTCAGTAGCATCACATTCTAGTAAATTTCCTTTTGTCTGTTCATGCCACTACTCTTTCCCTCCTATTTTTTCCCTGCAACTCAGTTAAATGTTATTTTTCATTGAGGACAATGTTCTTTTTAAGTGTGGGGGAGTTTTTCCCATCTCTATTTTGGGCCATCTATATGTCTGTGTTTGTCAATTATGCATATTGTTAAAAAAAATTTAACTTGGTGTTTGTGGAATTGAGTTTCTACCATTTTTCGTCGCGGCGTACTATGCCTTCGCCGCGGCCAAAAATTCATTTCTTGCCGCGACGAGCTACATTCTTCGCCGCGGCAGTGATCACTTGACACGTTCGCCGCGACAAACGAACTCTTTGTCGCAACATCACATTGTTGCAGGCCAATTTGTTTTAATTTCCCTTAATTTAAAATTCTCCCTCAGTCAACTTTTATCACTTTTGTTTGGCAAAAAATTTATAAGTTTCAAAGTGATTCTTGAGTTTTGAAAATACTTGCCATTCTTTAAATGATAGTCAGATTTGGAGGATTTTATTTTCGATGTTTTCAACACAAAGTAAGTGAAGGTATGCTAATTAAGTGGCACTTTATGTTTTTAAGACTTGAGACTGTTCGTGGAGATGTTACCCTTGTTGGAAGGATATTTGGGCCTAATTATTTTAATTCTTGTGTGTATCTGCTTACTTCATATCTCTCCAGAACTTGCTTCAATTCTTAATAAAAGTTTTATGAACTAGAATTTTGAAGACATGATAGAGGCGTTCTTTCTAAACCCTTTGACCCAAACACTGTCCCACAAACGCTCATCCCTTGCTAGCCCCTTGAGCCGTTATTTATGAGCACATGCACGCATCCTTATATGGTGTCAATAGTTTATTTTATATTTTCTCCTAGTTATTGAAAAAAAAAGGAAAAAAGTACAAGCACTTTCAATTATATATATACATATATATATATATGTATGTATGTATGTATGTATGTATATATATATATATATGTATATATATGTATGTATATATATACATACATATGTATGTATATGTATGTATATATATATATATATGTATGTATATATATATATATATGTATGTATGTATGTATGTATGTATGTATATATATGTATGTATGTATGTATGTATGTGTTATTAAATAAAAAAAGTATCAATATTGTTTAACTGTCAACATCCATTTCATAATTATAGTGTATGTATTCATACTATTTCTTTCTTTATTCATTCCATCTATTTCATCTAGCCTTCCGCACATTACAACCCTGAAAAGTCCTTTTGATTTTCAAAATTATAGTTCTTGTAGTGGAGAAGTAGAACTGTTACAAGCTTATGGTAGAGAATGGACTAAGCAGATTTTAGAGTGAAAAATGTCCCTAAACACAAGTGAGACGAGAGCAAATACCTTACCTTGAGTGAAATCTCTTTTGTTCAATCTCTTGAATTAAACTCTTATAGTGTTTATTTTCTTGGCACTCTTTCAGTCTACTTTGGTTGATTTCTGAGAAAGTGACTTTTGCCAATTTCTTATTATTGTTTTAAGCATGGTTGGAATTTTTCTTTTACGCTTGATCTTTTTGACTCTTATAAACTTTGTCTAGGAGTACAAAGGTCTAAGTGTAGGGGAATTTGATTGAGCCCAAGTTTATTTTTTAAATTGGCAACACTTTCATGACCTTTGCTATGCTTTTTGACTTCTAATTCTTGATTTTGTGCTTAATTTAATCCTTGAGTGTGTACTTTTATTTTATGCAATTTGATAGTAAAAATTGTCACAATTGGTACTAATTGCATCCTTTGATTTTTCTAAGAACAATTGATACTGCAAATTGCTATTTTGATTGTAGGAACCTCAAGGAGAAGGGAGTCAACATGCTGAACTGAAGAACAAACCTATCGGGAAAAGGTGAAGAGCGAGGAATCTAGCCTGACCTTTTGGGAAAATTTTGCCAAAGCGAAAATTAATTCTGTCACCGCAGCGAAGGATCCAGAAAATGAGAAAAGCTTTCGGGAAAAGTATGCCATGGCGAGTCTGCTTATCGCTGCGGCGAAACGTCAAAAAATTCGAATATATTTGGAAAAATGTCTCACTGTTTCGACCTGACCCGCGACCCAACATTTAAAAACATGCAAATTAGGTTATGTAGCACTGATTTCTCATAGAAGAGGAGGCCGACATTCCACCATACATTCTCCCGACTCTCATCCTTCATATATTATTACGCTTCATTGTCGCTCTTATCAGCTCGTTGCTGCTGCCATGGATGCTAGGGGTATGTCTACTGTTGTGAGTGCTCCCGGAGTGATGCTTAACTAGGCACCATTTCCTCTTGAAGATGTAGCGATGGCTTGAGTATGGGCTTCAAAGGGGAGTAGTTAATTAGTGTTTGACTACATTGTTATAAATTTTTGAGTTAGGATTTATGCTTTGTAGTTGGATTTTCTTGATTAGAGTTTAATCAAGTTTTGAACTAAGCATTGCGTTATGGATTGGTTGATGTAGAACATTGAGCTTTAATATATGAAGTTTCATATATGTCTTTTTGGTGATTGTGTTAATCCTCTTTTATCTG
>JAOSBM010000003.1:19693873-19710879 GCA_027568955.1 Erythroxylum tenue
TCATTTTATCGGTTGGACCGATAAATAAAGGCATAGTGCCTTACTTGATTTTTGTACTTAATTATTGTATATGATTTTTGTGATTGGTAAGGAAACGATTGGCCAATCGTGTGCTGGGCACAACTTATTATGATTAAGCGACCCCCGTACCCTTGACGCTGGTATATGAAAGTCGAGTCGCCGTATCGACACCTTTCTACGGGACTTGAGCGTGATTCGGTCTGGACATCGACGAGGTCATCACCTAAGTTCATGATGCTCTTGTCGACTATAGTTCGGACTCACTACGGATGAAAGTCGAGCTAACATCGAGTATCGGGGGGTGTGCACATTAGTTTGGCCTACTAATGGTGTCACACGTGATTGTTTTGGCTTATCTTGATAATAAGTTTCCTATCGAGATTTGATGGATACATATGATGTTTTTATGCTTTTGCATACTGGAATTGAGGCCTGTGTTCACCGGATGAGTGAACTAATAGGCTAGGCCTATATGGTTCCTAACCAGTATACGTTGAGTTGTAAGCTGGGCCTATGTGTTTTCTGAGTACTGTATGTTTATTTTATAAGATTATTCATATCGTTTTTGTGTGTATCGAATTCTATTTGTGATCTATGTTTTTCCTACTCACTGAGTACCTAGTGTACTCACCCCCTCCGCTTTCTAACCATGCAGCTTAATTTAGTGAGTTTGAAGCTCTGAGTGGATAGTAGGTCTTTTGGTAGTTTCAGGGTATTGTCGCACGTGGGTAGTCTCCTATTTTGTACATTTATTGTCTAATGGCTCATGAACTGCATTTATGTAGATACACTTTATGATTTTGTAAGTTAACTTTTGATTGCTTCTGTTTTATAAAATATTTTATGTATACTTTTAATACTGTTGTTGAAATTGTTTTGAGTTGAGATGGCCTGGAGTTGAGATTGCCTTGAGTGGACTAGAGAGTCCTGAAGTTGTGGTTGGATGTGAATATAGAAGTGTGTTTGAAATCATTTGCAGTTTTTGGGATTTTTAAAATACAGCCGTTATGCTGCCCAAATTTTTCAAAAAAAAAAGGAAAAGAAGAATAGATATTCAGTTAGCCTTATATATTTAGATTAAGGATACCGTGAGTATCCTTAGCCCGATTATGCGGTGGTTGTCATGGGCCTGATGTGGTACCAGGTCGTGACAATTAAATTGGTATTAGTAACATCCCAGATCACCCTACTTACAGATAGCCCAAATCGGACAATATCTGTACGTGGGTGACCTAGGATGTTACAGGTGGTATTAGAGCTGGTACTCGAACCGTTGTGCCAGCTAGGCTGGACTCCAAAGAGGGCAGGGCCCTAAGGGGGTGAAGAGTGTGAGATCCCACATTAGTTGGTGAGGGAAACGAAGTACACCTTATAAGGGTACGAATACCTCTCCCTTACAGACACGTTTTCCATGGCCTAATACACCGGATCCCATCAGAACTCCGAGGTTAAATATGATTGGGTGAGAGTAGTTCTAAGATAGGTGGCCTCCTGGGAAGGCCTCGGGAAAAGCAAAACCGTGAGGGCTCGGTTGGGACAAGGTCCAAAGCGAACAATATCTGTAAGTGGGTGATTTGGGATGTTACATATAACGTTGAATTTGTCAAAGTTTAGTTATGCTAGAGTCTAGTAAAACAAAAAAGATGGTCTTTTTCTAGGAAAAAATGAATCGATCTTTGATACATTGGTTCTGTTTTTGGAGTTTGAATTAAATTTGAATTGTGATGATTAGATCTTCAATTGAAAAGAAAAAAATAAGAATCTTTTAATTTGTTAAAACCCTTATTTATAATATTGGTTGATGAATGTGCTTGTGAATGAGTGATTTTAGAGATTTTCTATGTATTGAGCACCCTGTTGCTTCTTAGTTATTCTTATTTGTAGTAACCTTCTAGTTATATAGGATTTTTTGGTTGAATTTGTTATGTTTTCTTTAAAGCGCTATAAACTGTAGACTTTCGGAGCTGTAAAGGAGCCGGTGAAATTGAGAAAATAAGTTCATTGACATGAATTTGAGCAGGTGTGATATGGACGACACTAATGAAATGATTGGATATTCTTTTTTAAAATAAAGGATGAGTCCCATACTTATAAATTAATTAAGTTTTTATATTTTTTAAAAAGTTGGTCCTACCTTGCCACTTCAGCAATGACGTGGCACTGGGAACAAATAAAAGTATTAAAAAATTGTCTAGTCAATGTCATTTAACACTTAATAGAGGGATTAAATTTTCTGTTAGTGTGGGTCCAATTTTAATGTTTTTTAAATGTTACAATTATAGTTTTTCTCTTCGAAATGTTATGGTTAAAATTGTCGATTGGTGAAAAACTTAGGATTAAAAGTGACCTTTTGCCTAGCTGAGAATAATGTTTGTTTCTTTATTTGGCTTGTATTACTGCTTATTTTGTTAAATTATTGACCAAAGAGTCGTCATGTAGATATGGTACTACAAAAATGATGTGATTCGAACTATCTAGTCTTCATGTTATATTGCAATTGTAAATCCTATAAAAGCGAGTGATATGTTTCAGGGGCCTTATCTAAAGATCAGATGAAAGCTTATCTTGGTCAAATTTTTTTTGTTAATTTATGTTTTAATGAATGAAAGAAAGAAGTATGAATTCTCTTTTTGACTTTGACTCTCTCACTTCTGTAGTTTCCTTTCCATTTTTATAAACTAAATATGTATCGAAAATTTATCTAATATTAAATTTAATAATTATGAAAGTTATTAAAATAATAATTATGTGATTGAGTCCTTTAAATAAAGACTTGGCGTGTTAATTCCAATGTAATGGATTTTGTACTATCCTATTGATTAATGTCAATTGTACTAGTCAAAACATGATACTAAATAATACAATGTTGTATTAAGTTTAGGTGCTAATCAATATTGACTGACACAATAAATAGCGATAAGTTATTGAGTAAAATTTGTAAATACTAAATGGTAGAAGATTATATTAAAAAAATTGAACCCTAATTAAAAAAGAAACTATCTATCAAACTCTAAATTCTCAACTTTAATGAAAACATAAATCACCCAACCTAGCTCTCTTCATCATTGCTTCATTAGTGTCATTTCTCCATTGCCACTACTACTCTATCAGTGCTACTTCTCTATTATGGTTATTGCTTTATTGCCATTGCTACTCTATTGCAACTATTGTCAGCTTCTCTAATCGATGGCATCTTCTTCCTTTTTTTTTTGTTCTATAGTGTGTATTGATGATATCAATATGACAAGACACATAATCGTTAGCGAACAATGAAATAGCATAAAATTAAAATTGAAATGACTTATTTGAATGCAAGGCATCATGAAAAATCACTGCCTTAAGTTGAAAATTCCTCCTCTACGGTGCAACAGGACAACGGGATCTGATCCTAGGGTTAATGCCTCCTCCACCAGCTTAGATGCACTGTAAAGTGTGGAGTAGGAACTGTCTCTAAGAATTAAGCAGAAGAACTAAGGAGAGAATATATTTGAAGAAGATAAGTGTGTGTTATATCGTTTGGTTCTCCAATGGTGAATTTATCTCCCTTATGCTAGCCTTGAGACAAGAAGAATGATGTTTAAAGATGTTACAAGCTTCTTATACATGCCTGTATATATATAGAAAAGGAGGGAGGGGTGTGTGGTTGACGAAGGTAAAGAGTAGAGTGTAGCGTTGTATGTTTGTGTATTGAAAAACCAACACACAGTGGGTACATATATACTGAAAAATAAGAACGTTAGGGGTGTAATAATAATGACAATTAAAAAACATGAATGTAAGGAACGTTATTAACGTTATGGTAATAAAGTGTAATAAAAATGATGGACGTTGCATAATAATATTATTAATGTTTTGGAACAATACTAACAATCCCCCACTTAGTCCAAAACTTGATAAACAAAATGTAACAATTTAGGAGAAAGATTGACAAATAACCAGGTGAACTCTAACAATACCCCACTTAGTCCAAAACTTGACAAACAAAATGTAACAATTTAGGAGAGAGATTGACAAACAACCAGGTGAACTAAGTCTTGAACTTAGTGTCCAAGAAAATTAGAGACAGAACCTGCTAGAGAAATAAACAACCTCAAAATACCCTAGTCTCATGATCGCTCTAGAGAGATAGCCCAAATACTCTCATAAGAGGGTGGCTAGCCCCCCACAATCACGTAGGTGAGTCATCAAGTGTATAATGCTCACACCAGCCAAACTTAGGCTATAGAACTCATTAAGGATTAAACAATCCAACCTCATCATACATAATAAAAGCCATGCTAGGGATGCAATTCAACAATTGAATGTATCTTAGTATTATTCCACAGACAATGTACAAGTAAGTAGTTACCATATAATTTCGTTTGACCCATTGAACTTGGTTTCTCAAAACGGGTATCCATTATGAGGTTACTACATAATTAGGCATAAGCCTACCCCTTTAGTATGCTCTAAAACTAGTTTACTAGTCAAAGCTTTTGTAAACGGATCCACTAAGTTTCTCTCTAACTTGACATAGTCTAGAGAAATTACTCCATGTCTAATTAAAGTACAGAGAATTTTATGTCTCATTCTGACATGTCTACTTTTTCCATTATATGCCTTGTTCTTGGCAATATGAATGGAACCTACAAATCACAATGAAGGAATACAGAAGGAATTAGTTTTTCCCAAAGTAGGATATTTGTTAAGAGATTCCTTAGCCACTCAGCTTTGCATCCCACTAGCTTCAAAGCCATAAACTCAGCCTCTATTGTTGATCTCGCAATACATGTTTGCTTGGATGATTTCCATAACACTGTAGCTCCTATCAAGGTAAAAAACATAACCAATAGTAGAGTGTATGTCATCACTCTCTATAACCTAATTAGCATCAGAATACCCCTCTAATAAAGGAGGATGACCACCTCAAATATCTCAACAAACGAATTAGTGCATTCCAATGCTCTTGACTAGGATTATGAGTATACCTATTAAGTCTACTCACACAGTATGCAATATCAGGATGAGAATAGTTCATCAAGTACATCAAACCACCAAGAATTTTAGCATACATTATCACCAAAATTCTTCTTTAAAGTAATATTAGCATCAAAGGAAGTCTTGACTGGATCAACATTATAGTAAGCAAAATTCTTCAAAATTTTCTCAATATAATGAGTTTGTTTCAACCTAAAACCAGAGTCCTTCCTGTCAACTTTAACTCCCAAAATAAAGTCCATAGGTCCAAGATCTTTCATATCAAAGGAAGACTTTAGCAAAATCTTATAGTATCAATGACAAATAAACTAGTACAAAAAATAAGCATATCATCCACGTAAAGAGTTATGATCACATAACCATTGATGTCAGATTTCACATAAATGCAAGAATCAGCATTATAAAAGGTGAAACTATATTTGAAAATCTCAGTTTCAAATTTCTCATGCCACTATTTGGGAGCTTCTTTAAGTCCATTCAAAGATTAACCAATTTACACACTTTTGTTCTTGACTAGGCACTCTAAACCCTTTAAGATGGACCATATAAATTTGCTCATCTTCAAGAAAGCTTTCTTAACATCCATTTGGTGCATATGAAGCTTAAATACTGAGGCAATAGCAAACAACATCCTTATAGATGCAATTTTAGTAATAGGAGAGTAAGTATAAAAAAAGTCCAATCCTTTATATTGCTTAAAGCCTTTAATCACAAGTCTTGCCTTGAACCTCTCAGTGGTTCGTTCAGGTCTTAATTTCTTTTGAAAATCCACTTACACTTCAAAGGCTTACAACCTCAAGTAGATTAACTAAAACCCAAGTTTTATTAGACATGATTCACTCTAACTTATTATCTTTGGCTTCCTTCCAAAAGGTATCATCCATAGATCTCATTGCGTCCTCATAAGTTTTAAGATCTTCTTTAATAATATAAGTCACCACAAAATCATGATTTATCTTCTCAAGTTGTTTTCACTACAAAGGAAGTAATAACGTTAGAACCAAAACTGGTGAGTACTCTAGCTTTTTTCCTTCTCCTTAGTTCAATATTTTCCTCTTCCTTTATGTCATCATTAATAGAAGAACTAGGGACAGACTCTCTAGGAACTTGCTAAATCACTTTCATAGGAAATATATCTTTAAAGTACAATGCATCTCTTGACTCTATAATTGGTTCATAAGTCTTAAATCCCTCATCCTTAAAAATAAATTTATAGGAAACACTATTAGAGGCATATCCTACAAAAATTGAATCAATAATCTTAGGCCCAATTTTCTACCTTTTATGTTCAAGTAGAGAAACCTTAGTAAGACACCTTCACACTTTCAAACAATGCAAGTTAGGTAGATAACTTGTCTAAATTTCATAAGGGTTTGATCTAGTTTCTTATGAGAGACTCGAACATAACAATCTGAAAGAATAGCTTCCCCCATCTAAAATTTGGTAATCTTAAGGAAATCAACATTGCATTCATCATGTCTTTAAGTGTTTGATTTTTCCTCTCGATTATTCCATTTTATTCAAGTGTATAAAGGGCTGAAAGCTTATCAATAATCCTAACCTTTCCACAATAATCAACAAGGAAATCAGTACTATACTCACCACCTCAATAAGACTTTAATCTCTTAATTTTCGTTTTCAATTTGTTCTAAACCTTAACTTTGTCTTTTATAAACAATTCCTCCGCTTCACTTTTATTTTTCAGAAAGTAAACCTTAGAATCTATAACATCATCAACCAAAGTAATATAATATCTCATGCCTCTTTTACTCACATTCTTCTTAAAATCATCCAAATCTGTGTGCACCAAATCCAACAATTGTGACTCTCTTTTGGTCATTGGTTTAAAAATTTTCTTAGAGTGTTTAGCCTCAACACAAATTTTACATTTTTTCCATTTCATTAGTGATCTAGTTAGACAATAAGTTTAAGCTTTATATCCTCTTAATTGACCTCATATTCACATGCCCAAGTCTACAGTGCTATAGGTCTAGAGACACAACAATATAAGCAAAAGAACTAGATGCATTCATTTCAATGTAAAGTACAAATAAACCCCCATTACAAAATCCTTTACTAACAAAGTTCCCGTTCTTATTAACAAATAGCTTATTAGAGTCAAAAGTAAGTTTGACACTAACTTTGTTAAGTAATGCTCTAGAAATCAAGTTTCTACGAAAATCAGGAATAAAGAAAACATTTTCTAACACCAACACTTTTCCAAAAGTGAGTTTGAGAGTGAACTTCCTAACTCCTTGGACAGGAACTCTATTGGAGTTGCCTATATATACAAATTAACCATCAGTAGCATCATTAAACTCTTTGAACAGGTCCTTATTAGTGTAGATATGACATGTGGCTCTTATGTCAATGTTCCACTTTACAAAGTTTCTAACAAGGTTGACTTCGGATACCACAACAGTAATTTTCTTCTTGTCATCATCTCCAGCTTCGACCATATTAGCGTGAGGCTTAATAAAATTCTTTCACTTACGTCATTAGTATCACTTCTGGTTTCCTTTCTTGAAATGTTGTGGTTTTTATCCTTGGCCCTTCTTCTCTTGATTGATTCTAGCTTGAAAAAAAAAACAGCAAGATTACCTGGCTTGTGGCACCACCAACAGTCACCATCAATACTTTTGCGCTTAAACTAACCCTTCTTGTTGTTGTTGAAAGACTTGTTTTATCAACCATTCTTGAAGTTATTTGCATTCTATGTTCTATCACATTAGCCTTAACAATAGGGACAAGGGTGAGTAAATTGGCCTTATCTTGTGTATGATTGGCATCCTCAATCTTTATATGCCCTATCAACTCCTGAAGCTTCATGTCATTCTTCATATGACTTAACTGGTTTTTATACTCATTCCATGAGATAGGTAGTTTCTCAATAAGGGAATTAGCTTGAAACAACTCACATATGTTCATACCCTCAACAAGGATTTTAGCAACTAAGTTTTCATACTCATATAATTTGTCCAAAATGGTCTTATCTTCAACAACGATAAATTTTAACCCCCTAGCAGCTGCATATTTCTTAGTACCGACATCATCCGTCCCATGTTTCACTTCTAAAGCATCCTAAATTTCCTTGGCAGTTTAGTAGATATCAAACAATGGCTTTATCATATGGATGAGCAATACTCCCCTAATGGTACGACTATCCTTAGTTATCTTAGGGTTGGTATAATCACTAGGAATTTCTTAAAATAGTACATAATCGATTTCGTATTATTGAAAGTAAAATATGATTTTCTCAAATCATCGTTTAAAATTTCTCCCGTCTGGAGGCTAATCTAGTTAAGTCAAGTATAATCCTCTGGGCTACAGTGACAGAGACAGAGCCTATCTGGGGAATAGTAAGTATAAAACCTATGTTAGTTTCATCCGTAGAAGACATATTGAATTCGGTAATAGAGATGTCTCACACGAAATACTTAAGCAGCAGTAAGAACAGAACAATATTCCGAAATCTATCTCCCTTACGCTAGCCTTGAGACAAGAAGAATGATGTTTAAAGATGTTATAAGCTTCTTTTACACCTCTGTATATATATAGAAAAGGAGGGAGGGGAGTGTGGTTGATGAAGGTAGAGAGTAGAGTATATCATTGTGTATCTTTATATTGAAAAACCAACACACAGTTGGTATATATATACTAAAAGATAAGAACATTGGGGGTATAATAACAATGACAATTAAAAAACATGAATGTAAGGAATGTTATTAACATTATGGTAATAAAATGTAATAAAAATGATAGATGTTGCATAATAATGTTATCAATGTTTTGGAACAATACCAACAATAATTTTGTAAATCACTTTCTACCTATTCTTGTCACTTCATACTTGCAACCTTCCTCTTTATATGGTATACTCTTTTATAGTTTGATTCTTGAGTTTGGTTTTAGTATTTATGGTGCAGAAATTTGAAAAAAAAAGACTATGTTCTTGTTTTCTCTTTATGTTGTGCAAGTTTCAATTAATCTTTAGGTTTTAAATTCCTTCCCCTGTTCTTAAACTTTTCTAGTGAAATTGTATTTTTTTCTTTTCTAATAAAATATCGCAAGCTTTGCTTTCATAGTGCAAGTAGTAATTATAAAATTGTATATAAAATTCTAATAAAATTGTATATTTAACTTTATATCCTACAAGAAAACTAAAAATGTTTTTTAAGGGAAAGACTCGTAAACTAGGCTTTCATCTAAAGTACTTGCATCAACTTCTTCTACTACATTTAAATAATTAAAAATTAGTAATATATGAAATTATTCCTAATTGTAAACTTGTAATACAGTATACTTTTAACTTAAATATGATCAAAATAAGACATAAACTGACCATTAGTAGATGTTCTTAATTTATTCGTTGTGACAAATGCATTTTCTTTATAAATCACCTTTTCAAGTTCATTATGATCAAGATTAGGCAATGGTTTTTCTTTTTTGATCTAAAAAGCAGTATGTTCAATACAATTAATATCAACTAGATCATATGTTGTCTTCTTACTAAACACACTAAATATATAATAGAGAAATTATAAATTCAATAATGAAATAAAAATAAAACTATAAAATACATGTTCTTCATTCTTATTTTATAAGTAACCTAAACAAGGTCATTAAGTCCTTGATGTTCCAAACGATTTCTTTTCTTTGTATGAATACATTCAAAAAAGCTCCAATTATGTTCACAACCTGATGCAAAAGCTGTTTGAATGAGTAACCTAATAGCAAGTTTTCTCAATGTTGGAGTATTGTCACCGAATAATATCCACCACTCATTTGTATTTTAAATTAATAGTTATGATAAATAAAAACATATTATTAATAATTAGAGAATGAATTAAAAGTATAAAACTTAACTTGCTGCATTTTTTTCATCATGAGTTTTCTCTTTGCTGATGATCTTGCAAAACTCTCTGAGCCTTCACGATACAATTTAATTTTATTTATCTCTTGTGATTGATTTTCAATAAAGAAAATACCTTTACATTCAATCACATCAAATAGGCTGCTTATAATATTAATTGTACATGTGTCTCCACTATATAAGCAATAAGGATTGAGAAAATAAGTTTCCAAGCGAATCCTTTGAGTAAGATGCTTATCCCATCATCGGTCAATAACATCTATATAATGCTTGTACAGTTTCTCCTTCCCTTTAAAAAGAGTTATAATTGTTTTGTGAGCTCTATGCTTACCATCATATATATAAACCAAAGATGGCTTCTTATCTGAGTCAACAATCCTCAATAATCTTATAAGCAAAGCCATAATCTTCACGATTACCAAGCAACAATCCCAAAATTTATTATCTAGAATAATAACATAAACTTTTTTATTCCTTTTTCACTCTTTGATAATTTATGACATGAAAGTGTTTACTTGTCACTAAATTTTGAAGTAGATTTTTACGTTTATAAAAACTTTTCAAAGTAACAAATGCAGTTGTAAACCTGGTAGCAGCGGGATGTACGATCTTAACCCAATCTTCTTGCTTTCTTAACCAAGAACAAAATATGACATGATTATACACAAAAATTGTGATCTTATATATGCGTGACGCAAGACTAGAAATATGACCCATACCACCGATATCTTTTAAAATAATATTTATACAATGAGCAGCACATGGAGACCAATAAATATGCCCATACTTTGAATGTAATAAGTACCTAGCTGATATATAATTAACTGTATTATCTGTAACAAAATGTGCAACATTCTTTTGTCCAACCCGCTTGACAATTTCAAAGAATAATTCAGATAAAACATTAGCAATTTTTACCATGTCGTAAGCAAACTTGATAAAAGTTGTTCCAATATTACAATAAACTAAGAAATTAATCAAGGTTCTTTACCATTTATCAGTCCAACCATTTTCCATAATAGTGCATCATGTGATTCCCAATTAGATTTATATGTATCAACAATTAACTGACATTCCTTTTTTAAATCCTAAAGCAAAGGCACATGCATCTCATAATAAGATGGAACCTTAAATCCTGGACCTATTGCTACTGTAGCATCTATTGCTTCTAAAAAATATGGTGAATTTAAAGTATTTAAAGGAATACATGAATGATAGAACCATCTTACATTACAAAACAACATCCTTATCAACATAAAACTTTTTAGACCAGGTTGAGAACCAGAAGTAGTTCTTGGAGAAAAATAAGAATCTATGTTAATAATAGCTTTTATTTTTCCTTTATCTAATACTTGTGGTGCTTCATCATCTCCAAAATATATATTATGAGCCTCTTTATTTTCCTTTTTCTTTTTTACTTATTACTACAAATATTTTCCAATAATATCACGTACATCAAGTGGTAAACTTTTGCTAGAAGCAATATTACCTTTAACACCAGCAAGATGTTCTTTCATTTTAAAATTTCCTCCCCCTTTAAATATTCTACCGCAAAACATACAGTTATATTGGATATTCCCATCAGATGCTTGAGAAGAAGAAAAATAATTCCATGCAAGATTGAACTTACCACGCGTAAAGGATGTGATATTCATTGAATCTTTTCCTGATGATTCCATATTATCCATTATAGTTTAACCTAAAACGTTAAAAAAATAATTGGGTATACGATCGTTAGGGAAAAAGTGTTCTACTTAAAATATTTTTATCATCAGTTGTAATAGAAAATCATAGTCAGAAGCATAAATAAAAAGTAATTAATGTTAATAAGTAAAATATATAATTTACAATATATACCAAAATAGCCAAAAAATATATATATAATAAAGAATAACGGTGACATAAATTTATAAAAAGGATAAAGTTTTCTATTTATATTAATTGACTCTAATAAAATTGTGTAAATTAATTTAAAAGTAGCCTATTATCATAACAAAGTAAATCAATGAATTAGAGGTTATACTAAACTTAATAAATTATATTATAGTTGAAAAAGGTAATTAACCTTAATAAGTAAAATATATAACTCAATTCACAAGTTATTATATTCGTAATTATATATTTATGTTATTTTCTTTCACTTAATTTTTTGAAAGTAAATTTTATTGCAAATATAAGAGTTAATATAATTTTGAGTAATGTCAAATTAAATTTAATTATGGTACAATTAAAAAATTATTAAAAATTAAAAATACAAAGTGAAGTAATTAGATACTCATAAACACTTGAATATTACTGGTGTTTGAAATCTTTATCTATAGCAATGGTGTAGATGATAGCAAAATAAAACAGGATCCTCGTAGTATGCAATAGACACTAAAGTGTACTAGTCGTGACCACAACAAATTTAAGAGAAAGATGACTGAAGTGGCACATTGAGCTAAAATTGATTCATTATCGAGTTTAAATGAGGCCATTCTAAATTAGTAGAACTTCAGGCCATATGATGCAAAACAAATATGCTAACATGCTAGAATCATAACAAAACTGATAAAGTATTTTATATTTGTTCAAAATTTAACTATTCTTGTTGCTACATTCCTACCAATTTTTAAAACTTTTTAAATTCTTTATTGAGTTCAAATGAGTCCAATTTAAATTAGTAAAACTTTAGGCCATATGATACAAAACAAATAGGCTAAAATGCTAGACTCAGAATAAAACTGATAAAGTATTTTCTATTTGTTTAAAATTTAACTATTCTTGTTGCTACATTCCTACTAATTTTTGTGTGTATCTATAATCTCTCTATATTTTGTTTTCCCTTTTCAAAATCTCAACTCATTGAAAAGCAGAAAGAGGCCATATACTATAGGTTCTAGCTAATAGAAAAGTCATTGTTGAGCACACACCAATCCTTTCATTGATTGCAAGAAGTAAAAATTACAAATTATTCACATATGATATCTTATATACAATTTATCAACTACATCCATATAAAATAGATAGATTATTTTTTAATACTTCCAAGTTAGGGAAAGTCATTGTTAAGCTGACACACTAGGGATGTTAATGGGTCGGGCCGAGCCAGGGCCACTACGAGTTTCCAGTTTCACCAAGTTTGAATCCATTTTCTATTGTTTTTCTTTTCTAATTTTTTATAATTAAAAAAAAAAGAGGAGGGGGAATAATAATCACAGATATTGAATTGTATCTTTCATTTTCTTAACCTCCCTCTATTAATAACTAAAATGAAAAAAAGGGAATGTCAGCGCATCTAGGAAAAAACGATTGATCTCTATCAATAGACCCAAACCATAAGGTACTTATTACTGGCACCATGAATAGATATGTTTTTAGATCTCGCATTTCGAATCCTCCTTCTTTATTTCCTTATTGTAATTGGATTTCCTTATTGTAATACATTTATTGTATTAATACTTCAATATATATATGATTAGATATATATGCAAACCTTATTTATATATTTTTTTTAAAAGTTAAAAAAACGATGTCATTTTTAACAAAACGACTTCATTTTTGGCGTTTTGCGGTCACATGCTGGGCCGAGCTCAACAAATAATTTTGGCCCGTGGCCTAGTCAGCTGAGGCCAAAAAATTGGCATTCCTAAGGCATACCAGTCCTTTCATTGATTGTAAAAAGTAAAAATTACAAATTATTCACATCTAGTATCTTACATACAATTTAGCAACTACATCCATATAAATTCAAAATCACGACACATATACACTAAAAGAAGATCAGCAAAATGGTGAACAAAAATTTACTTAGTTATTGGTGTGCTCCACTTCAAATGGCCGAGTGTGAGCAAGTGTAGTTTTCAGTTTTGAAGTTTCATATCAACAAATTGAATACTTTAAGAGATTATATATAACACAAGATATTATAGTAAAGAAAAACCTCCTTTTAATGTTTGTTAAGAATCCTTGAATAATAGTGAAATAAACATACTACAATTTTATACAAACAATCCTCACCTATTATCTATTAAGAAACATACTCAAATTTTATACATACAATCCTAAATTGGACAAATTCTATACAAATAACCCTTATCACTGATCTGTTAAGAAATCGAATTCTATACAAACAGGGATTCACAACAAAAATCAAAGTTTCACTCCAACATCCATTCTTAACTCTCGAATTTTTTGCTCCTCCATCCTTACAGTTCCTATATCTTATACAATATTCTTTCCTTATACCTTGTTTTTAAGAGATAAAGCAGCAGACATATTGGGTTTCTTCTTTAGATTCTTTACTCATTCGCAGGGGATTTTCGAAATCTGCATCTATCTCTATTTTTTGAAGCTCCAGTGTCATTTTAAAAAAGATCTGGAGAATATGGTAGATGGAAAAGATGAGCTCTGGCGAAGATGGGCTTTGACGATGATGAGCTCTAACAAAGATGAGATTTGGTGAAGAAGAGCTCTAGCAAAATGAGCTTTGGCGAAGATGAGATCTAATGAAGATGTGTTTGAAGATGGATAGAAATGGAGATGATGATGAGATATGGTGAAGAGGCAAGGAGCATTTGATGTCTGAACGAAATGTAATTTTTTGTTTTAGGTATATCAGGTGTCTCATGTTTGTATGTTGATGTTTTCAGTTGGACCAATTTTTATGTTAAAAGGTTATTAAATGAAACCAAACTAGACAATAGACCAGTTTATATTTTTTTGATTCGACTGACCGGTCCGGTCTGACTTTTAAAACCATGTAAAGAATAAAGAATTAATAATTATAATTATTCTTTCTTTTCTATCAAATGTTCTTACAAGTTTAAAGTTTGATGTTGTAATTTATTGGAACTATTAATGATTTCTTCACATTCTCTACTTCTTTAGATCAATATCATCCCCTTCTGAACGTTATCTAAGTTTAGAATTGCCTTTGAATGTCTGCTCTCCCTTATTTTCCTCTATTTATGTCCTTTTATAGTGAATTCTAGGGTTTCTAGGACATACATAGTTTGATACATGGTCATGTATCAAATTGAGTAGCTATATAAACACTTCAAATCATGACTTTACATGTTTTGAGAGACTTACAAGACCACATACATGGTTAAGTATTTCCAAATTGCTTCAATCTTTGTTATATGCCACGATTTCATTCAAATCCTACTCCTTTTAATCTATAAAGGCAATTAAAACCTATAAATGCACTTGAAGCAAATTAAGTACCAAATATACAATAAAAGTATAAAAATCAAACAAAATACATCAAATATTGGTGTATAAATATGTTCAAATATGCATATATCAAACATTCTCACATTTAAGCGTTTGCTTGTCCTCAACAAACCATAATCAAAATTATAAATCTTACGATTTCTATCCCTCATTATTCTTAGCTTGTCCATTCATATCATAAATTATCACATCATATTAATTAAATTAACATACAACTAGATTCAAGCTATCCTAAAATTAACTTCATAAGTCAATATTAGTTGTAATCACATTAATAACCTCATTGAAATTAAAAGCATAAACTTTTACACCCTCAATAAGATTTCACTCATTGCACTCAAATGTTTAGGATGAAAAGTATCAAACCCCCAAATCAATGCATAATGGAACTTTTACCATAGGCTTTCAATATTTTCACATCTTTACCACTTATGTAAACTAGAAACAAAAATCAAAAGGTCTTTATAGGGTTGTAATGGGGCTTAGGTAAGGTATGGTTAGGATAATAAAATTGTGATTGGAAGGGAATTTACAAAATAAAAATATTATATGAAACATGTTTCAAATATAGACTGGTTCATTCATTGTGAATCCATTGGTACTATATATTTTGTTTTTCTTTGCTCTTTTTTAAATCAAAACATAATTTCGAGTATTCAGTACCACAATTAAAGAAATTATGGACCTTTTAAGATTTGCAAGTTTTAAATAAGCAAGTAATGTAAATAATCTTCAGGGTTCAAAATAATCAAATGACTTCAAAGAAAAATAGAATAAAACTTAATTTGTGGGTTTTAAACAATGAAAAAGGTAAAGCTCAAACTTGGTTATTCCTAAAGGATAAATTATAGGCAAGGTAAAAATAAAAGAAATAGGCTAAAACAAAATGTTGAATCTAAATGCTATATCCCATCAATGCTCCTAATTTATCAAATATGGTCTCAATATGTATAATAAAAGCAAGTTCTAGAATTGTTCCACTATGCATGATAACACACATGAAAGAATAAAAGAGCTTAAACATTTTGAAATTTTTGTTCTTATGCTCAAAAGTTCACGAAAAAGATGGGTTAATATGTGTAAATAATATGCAATTTCATTCATCGTGATTGTCTCAATAATTATTAAAAATATGACTTAAAAAAGCAAATTTTATTTAAACTCTTTTCCTTTTGCATACTAATTCAAATTAATATTCAATAATAAAAAAAGTAATGATGGACATATTTTAAATAAGTCAAAATATCAGTTCGCAAAATTTAATAACTAAGATTATAATAAGCTTAAGAAAATCATGAAAATTGTTAACCCCTTCCCCACACTTAAAGTTGTCAATGTACATCATATAAACATATAGAATAAGTGAGAAGGTTAAGTAGCATTTTATTGAGTAAGACGATTTTTTGATTCTGATCCATCTAATATTAGATTACATCTTTACAAAACATAAACAAAAGGGGATAAAATGTAAAAAGAAATAAAAATAACACTAACAAATGTAAGAAATAAAAATATCATCAACTATAAAGTTAGATAAAAGGAAATAAAAATGCGCAATTAATAAAGAAAAAACTATGCAAAAATCAAGCATCTCCCTCATTATGTGATCCTAGTTGGTTAGAAGAAAGAGGGTCTTAGGGTGGAAGATCTTATACCGGTGGAGGGGATGCCGAGGAAGTACCCTCGCCAGATGGTGGAGGCTAGAAATTGATGCCTAAAGGGCTCGCCATTAATAACATCAACTTTGTCATCCATCTAACTATAGGGTGAGTCTTCCTAGTTGCTCAACTGTAGTCTCAAAATTTCCTATTCACCCAATAAGCTCCACCTGTTGGCCCCCGAATTCTTTTTCTTGGAATAAGCATGATTTTGGTAATTATAAAATTTTATTAAGTTTAAGTTAGAAGTATTAAATTGA
>JAOSBM010000003.1:19715967-19731253 GCA_027568955.1 Erythroxylum tenue
CTGCTTTCCTCTTCGCTAAGCTTTCGTCTGCTTTCCTCTTCGCTAAGCTTGCGTCTGCTTTCCTCTTCGCTAAGCTTGCGTCTGCTTTCCTCTTCGTTAAGCTTGCGTCTGTTTTCCTCTTCGCTAAGCTTGCGTCTGCTTTTCTCTTCGCTAAGCTTGCGTCTGCTTTTTACTTCTCTAAGCTTGCGTCTGCTTTCCATCTGCGTCTGTTTTTCTCCTTTTATTCTGCGTCTGCTTTTTATCCTTTTAGTCTGCGTCTGCTTTTGCTTCGCATGACTTGCGTCTGCTTTTCTCCTTTTAGTCTGCGTCTGCTTTTCATTTATTTTGTTCATCATCAAAATTTATTTACTATGTAAAGTCATTTTGACTTAACAAAAAGGTTTTAAATGAGCAGGTCTAAGACGGAGTATTTAGAATGTCATTTCTCAAGTATCACAGAAATCAATTTTCAAATACCTTAGATCCATCATTCAGAGATATGGAAATATCGCGATATATTACATCGTATTAGATCTGAGTGGATCAAATGGCAGAGTGCATAAGATATTTTTATGTGATAAAAAGGTCCCTGTAAAACTCAAAGGGAGGTTCTATAAAATTGCGATTCGGCCTACCTTGCTATATGGGGCAGAATGTTGGCCGCTTAAACATAGACACACGAGACAGTTGGTGGTAGTAGAAATGCATATGTTTATATGGATGTGTGTCATTACCATACGAGATAGGATACGGAATCGGGTAATGAGAGAGAGACTACAGGTGACAAGTATTGCTGACAAGTTGAGAGAGACAAGGCCTAGGTAGTTTGGCTATGTGCACAGGATGTTCTTTGATGCCCCAGTACGACGCAATGACTTAATATACCTGAGTGGCTATAAGAGGAGGAGGGGAAGTCCTTACAAGACATGGAGGGAAGTGATCAAGAAAGATATGTCAGAGTTGAGCCTCACTGAGGCAGTTGCTAGAAGTAGAAAAATCTGGCGTGATAGGATGAGGGTAAACGATGCACGTATTACATAGGAAGGTCAACCGAATGCTGGGGAAAGATTCCCACGATGGTCGTCTAAACCGTAGGATAGTCATTATCCTCAAGGCCGCTCCGTGAAAAGAGTCGGTCTCTACAAGGTGTAAGGTATTGACAGATCGAGTTATACATCAGGTATGTCTTCGTACTTTTTTCACTTAATTATGCGGCATCCTGGTTTTTTACTTATTCACTTATTTTCTTTTGTGTCCTGTATCATTTATTTTTATATATTACATTTATATGTGGATCTATTAAAAATAATCTCTTTATTATATAAGAGTAAGGCAGCATATTATATGATCTCTCTAAACCTTGCTTAATTGCGAGATTTTAGATTGGATACTATAGTGATAATGATGATTAATAATAAGTGATCTTTAGAAATCCCACCCAAAACGCTCGAAACTAAATTAATATTCTTTCCGTGTCTCCCCATTTCGCCACCGTCACCATTGCCACCGCCGAAACGTACCCCACTCCGACCACCTTAGCACCTCTGCCGAGCTCTCTGTCTCTCTCGCTTGCTACACAAAGCTTCGAGAGAGGGAGCGAGAAGAAATCATGGGACATACAATTAATTAAGCTAAACAAACTGTCCACACAACCAACCCGCCCACAGAGAATCATATAGAGCTTTTCATTATTATCATTATCCATGAAGACGACATTGTAACGGAGCCGGCGAAGTAGAGATCCAAAACAATCTTCCATTAAATGCACGCATACAACCGACTGCCGAGTAGTGGCCACAGTACACCGTCTCCGCCTCAGTCTCCACTCCGATCGCCGCGCTATCGCCACGGCAGCCGGTCTAAGCCTGATCGGTTTGGTCCGGCGGGCCGGACCCTAGCCCACCGCCTAGCCTGGCTTCTCATATCCGTTCTCCTCCGTCGCCAGGGCATTTTCCTCTTCGCGCCTCTTATATACATCTCCGGTATGTTGTTGTACATGGGAACGGTGTCGTTTGATGTTGTTCCGATCATTAAACACAAGCCTGCTCTGGGATCCGTTTATCAGAGTCCTCGGGTTTACGAGAAGCTCCGACCCGAAATGGACGCAGATAATTCGTCTGCTGATGCGGTACGTTTTGCCTTCGTTTCCTATTTTACACTAATTTGTTAGATCCAGGCAACAGAAATTGTTTCTTTGCATTCTTTTTTTTTTTTGTGATTCGATTCGATTCTGCTGCCTACTAACATAGAATGTGAAATTCGTTTAGCTATCTATCATATGGAAAAACTCGTATAAAGGTGGTGAGTGGAGACCCTGTGTGAAGAAGTCTTCAGGAGGTATGAATTATGTTGATGACCTGAATGTGGATTCCGCAAACATTCAAGAGCTTTGCTTTTGATAAATCAGTGGTCAAACTAAAGATATTTGGTTAGAAATCTAGTATTGCTAGATAGCTTGTTTTGACTTTATCTTTTTGTGCCTGAACGTGAGGCTGCTTGGATTTGACTTTTAAGATGCAAATTATGGCGTTCAAATGATTGGTTGGATGTACCTGAGGTTTTCTACCATTGAGTTGTACTGTGCATCTTACTGTGAAAAAGGGACAGTACCTGTTAATTATGCTTGACACCATGAAATTCTAATGCTGAATACTGCCTGGTCTATGTAATAGGTTCTGCAGTATTGGATGAATAAATTGGTGTAGAGTACAAATTTTGAGAATTCTGCAAATGTATGAAGTAGTTTATCTTTGGGTGAATATGAGTGGTAGCATTTGGTTGTTTGTCCAGCAACCTAATGTGTTTGTTATTAGCCAACAATAAGCGCTTCTGTTTTCTCCTTCAGGGACTGAATTATCTATAAGAAATATATTACTTAGGACTGATGAAGATGATTGGTAACTTCGGCAAGTTTGTGCTGATTTTCCATTTTGTATAGCTACTTTTCATGAAGAAATAAAGCAGGATTTTTGGGTCAAAGATATGGTTAATTCGTTTGAGGATTAAGTGTTAAGATTCAATTTTGTTGCTACCATTTAGGGTTGAAACTGATTTTGACAGAGATGACATTTTCAACCTGGCCAGAAGTTGATAGGCTAGGCCCAGGTTAACCTGGCTTCAAGCTGAGCTCATAACAAGGGGCTGACCTGAAGCCCAGCCTAAGCTCCTCTCCCTAAAACAACATCATTTTGGTTTATTTGTCCAAAATGACATCGCTTCTGTCTGTAGATTTAAGAAACTCTAGACTAAATTGATGTTGTTTTGTTCAGTTACACTAAAATGATGTCGTTTTGGGCGGCCATGGCCTGCCTTCTCAGATGTTGATCATTAACTCATAGGCAAGCTCTTTATAGCTTCGTTTTACCTTATTATTCAAGTAGAAGGCCAACGTAGTTTTGCTTGTTTACGAATATTTCTTTTGAAGGAATGGGAAAATAACCAAAGATAGCCAATCCATTATTGACTGGTATTGTTCAATGCATCAGTATAAAGTTCTGCTATTCTCGTCTCCACCGTCAACATGTTCAAACTTCAGTGATACACTCTTATATCGCTATTAATTCTAGTCAAAATGTATTTCTGGCACTGTTATAGCAGGAGCATTTGACAATCATCATAACAGGAACATATTCTATGTTACCACTGGAATTCCTAGAGAACTAAGGACCAGAGCAGAAAGATTTATGTATAAGGATATGAAATTTGTTTCATGAATCTTGACATATGTGAGAGATATGACCTTTGCATCCAGCATAACTATTTTTGGTCAACAGATAACCTTGCTGTTTACATGACATTGCTATATACAACATTCCCCCTTACTGTAGCCATGGACATGAATCTTGCATTTTTTTCCCCCACATTTTGATTATATTGCAAATGTTTGCCTCTAGCAAAAACTTTTTCTGTGCTTATCACTATTGTATTTTATGGTTTTTATATTTATTATCACAGGCTTACCTGAATCAAATGGTTACTTATATGTTGAGGCAAATGGTGGCCTGAATCAGCAGAGGACGTCGGTTGGTGCTTCTCTTTCAATCATCATATATTCACCTTGTTAGTGATTAGTTTTGGTAATCAGTCCACAGTTCTGTAATCTCAGGACATTTATTCTTAATTGCAGATATGCAATGCAGTGGCTGTGGCAGGTTATCTAAATGTGACACTTCTGATTCCAAATTTCCATTTTCATAGTATTTGGAGAGATCCTAGGTTTGTTAGCATGTTATCCAATGCAGCACGTAGAATTATAAATTCCGTTGTTTTTTTTTTCTTTTTGAGTTAACTATAAAGCCAATTTCGTTGTCTCTTCTCTTTATCGATTTAATTCTTTAACCTATTTATAGTGGAAAATTGTCCCTATTTCCTGCTCTGTTAATTGGATAGATCCAACGGTATTGAAAGTATTTTCTCTGTCTAACTAGTTGCCTTTATTTGATCTCAGTTTTGTTTAGCCATCTGTTTTTTCACTTCGTTCTAAAGTTCTGGCCTGCTAAAAGTTCCAACCAATATTTTGTTCTATCACTCCTGGAAGAAGAGCTTTTTGCTACTAATCATCTTTCGGGTGAACTGCTTACTAAATTGAGAGCCAGTGAGCCACTTACATGTGTGATTTCTATATAAATATTTCACTTGAGGATGAAATTAGAAACTAAGGTTTTGTTGGATAAGTTGATGATTTGCTGACTATTTTAGAATGTTGTTAGCCGTATGACCCCAATGCCAATTGTTATGATTACCATAGTTTTTTACATTTCTGTTTATTCTCAAGCTTCGCAATGTTCACAATGCATTGCAACTAAATTTCCTATTTCTGTTCTCCAAGTTGATGGACCTTTGGTTTTGACTTGTCCAGCAAATTTAGTGATATCTATGATGAAGATTATTTCATCAGTTCCTTGCAAAATGATGTACGGGTTGTTGATAAGATTCCAGAATATCTTATGGACCGGTTTGATCACAACTTGACCAATGTCTATAACTTCAGAGTAAAAGCATGGTCACCAATCTCATTCTACAGGGATGTTATACTTCCAAGACTATTAGAAGAAAAGTGAGTGGTGGAGTTACAATAAATTACACACACATACATCAATCAGTCTGGTTATTACATAATTATTGCGGTACTATTCTGATCATATACAGTTGGCCAAGATATTACTGACCATATGTTTGTTCATTTAATCTGTATTATGTGTTTTGGTAAATGTTGCAGGGTTATCAGGATATCCCCTTTTGCCAATCGCCTGTCATTTGATGCCCCTCCTCCAGTCCAACGGCTTAGATGCTTGGCAAATTATGAAGCTTTAAGGTTCTCAAGTCCCATATTAGCTCTGGGACAAACCCTAGTTTCAAGAATGAAAGAACGCAGTGTTGGACACGGTGGAAAATACATATCTGTGCATCTTCGCTTTGAAGAGGTTGGTGGTCGTTATTTGGAAAGTCTTAACTAATGCTCAGTGCTATTAACCATCATATCTTCCGGCCCATTTTCTTACTAAATCTTAGATCACCCTCCCTAATGTGCAGGACATGGTTGCTTTCTCTTGCTGCATTTTTGATGGTGGAGAGCAGGAAGACAGAGACATGAAAGCAGCCAGGGAAAGAGGTTGGAAGGGAAAATTTACAAAGCCTGGTCGAACTATACGTCCTGGTGCAATCAGGCTTAATGGAAAGTGTCCCCTTACACCTTTGGAGGTAATATAGTTTTCCTACGTTCGCCTCATTCCATTTAATAGAAATATTAAAACTTGTACTCTTTACACAGTTCAACCATCACTGGAAACTTTTCTTCCATAATCTCTTCCTTGGCTTCTTTATGAACTTTAAATGGTTAATATGTACTTGTAGATCCAATGAACATAGAAATTTTCAATTTGTCAGTGCTATAGATCAAGAAAGATTAAAATTTTTCTTCCTTTTACACTATGGATGATCATACTGTTCCTGGTTCCACTTCTAAGGTAGTTTTGGGAGATAGGATATTTTTTTTCCATGTTAGGTCCTTGATGATTAACCAAGCGATGTGTGCTTCATAAATTTGTTGCACAAAACAGCTAATGTTTGAGTCATTTTACCTTTCAGTTGCATTTAACTGATGATTGATCTACTACTTATAGTGAAAAATATCTAATGTAAGTCAGAAGTGCCGAGAAAGGAACATTTTTCATCGTAGCTGTTAGAATCTAGCCTTTGGTGGGGGCATCCTTTCATGCCCTTATGGATTTTATTTGGTACGCCATGGATGATTTTCTTTCTTTTTCTTTTCCTCTTTTCCATTTTTTCAGGTTGGTTTGATGCTTAGGGGCATGGGTTTTGATAAAAACACATACATATATTTGGCGTCTGGTAAGATATACAACGCTGAAAAGTATATGGGCCCACTTTTAGAAATGTTTCCAAATTTGCAAACTAAAGAGATGTTGACATCGGAGGAAGAACTTGCTCCATTTAAGGTATTTAGGGTTTGTGACTTGTTTCATCAGTCTATGGTCTGATGTATGGTTCTTGATATTATGACATTAGTTACTTGTTTCAGAACTTCTCTTCTCAAATGGCTGCGTTGGACTACACTGTTTGTCTTCATAGCGAGGTTTTTGTCACAACTCAAGGGGGAAATTTCCCACACTTTTTGATGGGCCACAGAAGATTCTTGTATGGTGGGCACTCCAAGACAATCAGACCAGACAAGCGGAAGCTGGCACAGCTTTTTGATAATCCAAACATTGGGTATTTTCATTTTTCCTTTGCTTTTCCCTGATGGGTGAACAGAAATGCATTGCAGAACTCAAAATTATTCAGTAGTTAAGCTACTAAAGAAAACGATGTTTTTGATTGTCCTTTACCAAATGAAATAGGCTAGAAAGCAACAAAATTGATGGCAGTTGGGTTGATGCTTTTTACTGATAAGTACAAAAAGATCTGTTTTGAAGACAAACAGACATCGTATTTACTAACCAGTCACGTGCCAAAACTTCACCTTCTGGGTGACGAAGTTGGATAGTTCTCTGCATTTCTTTAGTTTTCCTTGATTAATGAACTTTGCACCTAATATGACTATTTTGTTTAATGATGACATTCACGATAGAGTTTTCAATTACAACCTAACCTTTTAGCTTCATTTCAATAAAATACTTTCTGTTCAGTGATGATCTAAATGCAGCGTCGATCTAGAAAATGCTGTCAAACAGTTGACAAACTATGGCATGTTTTAAGTCATTTTCAATTATATCAGGTTTAAATGTATAGGATTTAGAAAGGCCAAGATTATCCATTTTATTCCCCATGCTGGTATTTATTTTCTTACAGCCTAATTTGCCAGAAGTGGACGGGTGGTCTGGAATTTATAAACCTTACATACATCTGACGATGTATACTAGCAGATGACTTGGTAATTTTTTGATGTAGGTTGATGGTATTAGACTAATATAGAAAAAGAAAAATAATTTTCCCCTACTTTACTGATATTATACATATTGGTTTCAAGATATGACTAACAATTTTTTGCAAAGTTTAGTAAAATTAAAGAAAGTCAATTTGGGTTATCTGTAATTGATATGGTTCCGGAGAAGTGAAGATATTGACGATGATCCTGTTATCCTAGGTGGAAGAGTTTCAAGCGACATATGTTGAACATGAGGTCACACAGTGATTCCAAGGGTTTTGAACTTAAGCGGCCAATCGATTCTCTCTATGCTTTTCCATGTCCTGATTGCATGTGCCGCCTGAACAAGGCATAATCGTCAGCTACGTGATCTGCTTGAGGAGATTGTACTGATGTTCACTGCTTCTAACATTTTTCTGGGCACATACTGCTGCTGACACAATTTTGTATTGAAATTCTTTCATTTTTTTTTATCATCATGATGCCGATAGGACATACACTTTAATTTTAGGAGCTTCAAGGACTTACTGGAGGTTGCTTTCAACCGGTCAATTACAGGATTGGAAGAAAGGGTGGGTCCTGTGTCTTCATTCCAGAGAACAAGCGAAAGCATTATTTTGATTGGAAAGAGTTGCAGGGGAAGATATGATTATAACTGAGCATTGTCCACATACATGCTGCTGCAACTGCTCTATCTAAGGAGCTGTAAAATGACGTAAGATTCGCTGTGCCCTGGCTATCTTGGGCTTTGTAAATTAGTTAGAAACGATTCACATGTGGAAAGTTCGTGAAGTTTGTGTACATTTAGAGAAACCAGGGTAACACTGATGTAGCCTCTTTTATAATTCGTATATCTCTCCCCAAGTATATGACAAACTTATTCGTGGAATTGGCAGCCCGAAAATAATTATTTGGATCCAGGCCTGGCCCGAGGATCCAGAGGACTTCGGATGGCTTGAAGCTCGTGTAGGCTTGGGTTAAGCTTTTTTTTTTATATTTAATTTAAAATTTGAATAAATTTTAATATATGATTTCATATGAACTTCAAATAATTGAAATTATGGATAATATGTAGAAGAACATTATTTATGTTAAATATTTATAAATAATATAGATCTAATTATTAATTATTTTAGATATATCAAAGAATTTTTATTGTTTAAAAATTTTATAGCATAGTTTATTATTCTATGCTTCATTTACATAAAAAGTTAATATATATTACTTCATATAAGAGTTTTTAAAATTCATTTATTTTTCAAAAAAATTGTGGCCTTAATGTTCAATTTTTAAATAGTCTTAAAATTTTTTGATTACTCATTTTAGTCAATTTGTTTCAACTCTATTAAAGAATTCTTATTCATTTCATTTCTTTATTGCATTAATATTGCAAATTTTAATATCTTTCTTTTGACAAAAAGATTAAATTTTATTTGCTCAAGTTTTTTTAAAATTAATAATGAGTAAACCTATTTTCTCTCTCACTCTTTGCTTATTTAAGTTTAACAATAAAATAGTGCTTGATCCTTTTAAACGATGAAAGAATAATTTCAATTCATGAGTCTATTTATATAGCAAGTATCATAGTGTTATTGTAGAGACAATAATATAAAGTTTTCTCTATTAACCTGCGTAAAACTACACAAGTAAAAATTTTATATTTTCAACTCTAGAAAACCAAAGCACATACATGAAAAACAGTAAATCAAGAAGTAAAGATTAAATAAAACAAACCTATAGAAGTGGAAAGATGTTAGATAATTGATGTGCTCAGGATCGTTAATAGTTCACACTACTTCATTTACATGTAAAAATATTATTATGTAAATTATACCCGATTATATAACAATTGCATTAAATGAATATTCAACATTGATAATTAACAGTTAAGTATACTTTCATTATCGAATATTTGTTCAAATGAATTTTTAGTTGAAAGATTGGTCTGTGTGCATATATCGATATAGAAAAGACAATATAAGGTAGCATGATATATAATTATAAAAATTATTAAGGTAATCAAAAGTAATATATCATAAAAATAAAATTTATCCTGAATATTTTCATCACCTAATCATCTGACCGCCAATATTCAAAGTAGATTATGAAGCAACAGTAGATATTGGAATCGCTAAGAAGCCTTAGCCTTATGCAATTGCTTGCATGATTAGAAAAGCATGTGTCTTCCACCATAATAATACATCAAATTCTACATTTTTAACTAGGATCACAACACTACCTCCAAATAATTGTCCAACTCTATCTTATTGTAAGAAGTCCTAACCCTTTTTTTTCTTGATAAATTGTGGAAATTTGGGACTCACACTAATCATATCAATAACATATAAAGATGAAACTAGAGCTGAAGCTAAAACTAATACTAAAATACCACAATCCTAATCGTTCTCTAATCATAGTTGATAATCACTAAACAAATTATACTAGAATTATTTAATGATATCATCATGTTCTTGGGCCTAATCACCATAGAACTTTTGATAATAAAAATATAACCCCTCCATCTTATATCTTGGGTTTAATATAGAAATGATTGTAATACTTTTTCCAATCATAGACATTAAAAATTGAATTTCTCCATCCTCCGCTTTACCATGACCCAAATTACCTTATTATAATCAAATATCTAAACAAATAAAGTTTGTTTAATCTTATACATATGGCTAAAGAAAATATATGAAGTTAGATATTTTAATCTTGAGAACAACTTAGTGGCTACCCATTCATGAATACTCGATAACATCTTCAATATTTCTTTCTTTTAATTGTCATAAATCTTGAAAATGTCTTTCTTCATGGTATTCCAAGGTGGGACTTTAAAGGTAGGCTAGAGTGAGGTGAGCAATATCCTAAGTTTTTGATATCGATAATGGAGAGTTGGTATTCATCACCAATGACCATCTTAGCTATCAAAAAATTTAATTTGTTGTTGATATAAACCTGTGGTAGTCATTTCATACTTCCCTCTCAGTAGGTTAGGGATAAAAATGTTTGACCTTCTAGTACCATCTTTTTGTTATAAGACTCTATGTCTCTTCAAATGAGAGGTTCCACCTTTAGAGTATCTGACCGACATCTTGTGACAATACTTATATTCGGCCTTTTTAACTCCATCCCTTGACTTAGTCTTGGTGAAACGATTCCAACATCACTTCTTAATGAACTTGTTCCTTTATCCTGAATAGTTTCTTCACCTGTGACTGGATTAGAACTCTCCATTGGTATATTATCCATTATCGGATTAGAACTCTATACTGAATGAAAATGCTCATTCATTTGAAACAATCGACATATATGAACACATAAGTTATCAATGGACATTTACAAGTATACATATACTTTAATTAACATTTAACATGTATAAGTGCTAAATTTAATGAGCATATAAGTTAGTCATTGACATTTATATGTATATATACACTTCGATGAACATTTACATATATACATACCAAATTTAATGAGCATTTACATGTATACAAACCAAGCACACATAATAAATGGAAATGAACCAATTATTTCAAGGAAAAAACCAAAATTCTACACAAAATGTTTATGCATGCATAACCATATATCAATATCATGAAACGTATCCATAACAAATTATGAAATCTACAAGACAACATCAAATGCTTTAGGAAAATTTGTATCTACTATTTTTTAACAGACATTGATTTATAATCATTTTAATTTAATGTAACAAATGTGATATCTACCTAACCGAATTGGATATCAAAAAGCCTATATTTTAAGAAATTTAACTGAGTTGAATTTTTTGTTTATCAAACTATTGGTTTACTATAATGGGGTCCTTTAAACTTTTTAGAGAAAGGAAAGACAAAGAAAAGAAAATGACAGAAAGAAAAAAAAAGGAAATGATGTAATGAAAACAACTACATAGGAATTGTTATTTAGCCAATCGGTTGGTTGTAGTTTAGAGGGATAGTTGTTTAAAGAAATTATTTTTCTTATACATATTTAGATGTATATGATAAAGTATATGGATTAATATACATTGCAAATAAAATTATGATAAGATTATAATTATGAAATTCATATCGTATTTATATATATTATCCCTAAATCGTTCCTTGTCATTATCCTATTGAGACTGGATATTAACAAAGTGTAAAAAGACTAGCACACATTTTGTTTTTTCTTATGAAGGAAGTAGTTGATCTTATAGACTAAAGTATAAAGATACTTAAACAAACATATGAATGCTTGTTAGAGAGCAAGTTTACTAAATTAACCCCATATAAGAAATTCATTTGGAACATTACTTGTATGTCTATGGAAATTCCTATTATGATGAAAGTAATCATCTGACTTAAGATCTCCAAAGTATCTCGTATAAGAATTGTTATGTTTTGATACTACCTATGACGTATTCTAGTCAAGTGTAGCTTAGTTGGTAGTCATTAAATTGAAAACGATCTAGAAGGGGGGTTGAATAGATCTTTTAAACTTTTTGCGAAGTGCTACAAAACAGAGAATTAAAAACACACAAAACAAACAAGCAAATTGAAATGAAAAAGAGTAGAGAAGAGAGGCAAACATAGTGTTTATAGAGGTTCATTGCTAAGACCTACGTCCTCTACCTAAGCTCCCACTTACTGCACACTTTTTAGTTCAGTGTGAACTCTTCCAACTCAACTTGACTTCCGGCTCAACCTACACTTGACAAACGATTTATTTTCCGGGACAAATCCTACCTCCCAAGTTATTATCCTCTAATCACTCAACTCACAATAATAACAATGATAGAAATGAAGTAGTGAAGCTCAGTACAGTTGAATACAATTAGAACATGCTAAGAGCAAATTGAGAGCAATATGAAGATAATTTTGAACTATAGTAAGTTTGCTTCGCTTCGGACTTGTGTAATCAATCTTTTGAAGTTCCGTCCTTTATTTGTAGGCTTCAAGATGTTTTTAGACGTTTTAGAACTCTCCTAGCCATTGTAGAATGCTCATAGCCATTGTATGAAGATTTTTGTTCCGTTTGAAATCAATTGACATAGTCAAATTATGTTCAGTTGCAACTGATAGTCGACTAGTCGGTGTGTAATAGTCAACTAGTACATTATAGTCAACTTGTCTTCAAGAATTAGTCAACTAGCACTAACGTTTTTCATGAAACTTTCAGCTCCGCTCTTCGAATAGTCGACTAGTCCATTTAACCAACTGACAGGTCTGTTGTTAATAGTCGACTTGCAACATGCTGGTCGACTTGTTCCAAGCTCCAATTGACAAATCTGATTATTAATAGTCGACTTGCAACTTACTGGTCAACTTGTTCCATGCTCCAACTGACAAATCTGATTGTTAATAGTCGACTTGCAACTTGATGGTCGACTAGTACTGGCTCCAACTGACAGATCTGACATAATCTTCAATCTTTGTTTGTTGAGATGCTAATTTGAATTCTTCATACACGATCTTAACTCATTATTGCAATCTTGATTTAAATTTCATCTGATTTGGATAGTCAACGTGTGCCATCATAATTCAACGAGTGTACCACCATTTTAATCCAAATACATGAAATTATTTCTTAACCAATTCTTTAAATTTTATTATTATCAAAACATAGAAGGATTTAATTTTGTCAAATTCCATTGGTCCAACAATCTCTTCCTTTTTGATAATGACAAAACATTTAGAAATTGTTTAAGAAATTGAAAACAAAGAAAAATTGATCAAGGTTTTTATGCCTTGTCTTTTTGGTTAGATTGTCTCCTCCTTAATAAATAAATCAACGAACTCAATGAATCCAACAAGAATATGCAATAATTTCGTTATCACACATTCAACAATAATTTAAAAATGTTTCTCCCCCTTTTTGTCATAATAAAAAAGGATAACACTCAAGAAAAGGAACATAGTCGCCAAATAATTGAAATCACACATGCACATAGAGTATCAAACCAATAAGCCTGCAAATCACAAACAATAATATGACGACAACATGAAATGTTGGTCTAGAGCAAATACAATAACCATCAAGATGGAGAAGCATCATCATGCCTACAACCTAATTTATAAAAAAATTTCTTGATTTTTTTCTCCAAGCGAATGAGTATCCCTTGTTGAAGATCCAAACGCACATTCACTTCTTCAATTTGATCTCTCAATTCTTGAAGGACTTATTGAGATACTTCACTTCTCCTCACATTGCTTGGTCTTGCACTACTAGGTCGTTCAATGGATCTTTTTGAAAGTTGTCGTTTGGGCACTTGTTGCTCACTTTCCAATGTTATCCTAAGCTTCTCCGCATGATAAGCATACACCCAACCCTTTTCAGTAGTTTTCACCAACTTCATACTCCTTATATTATAGGGTGTAAACTACCAACTTGTTGGATACGGATAATGGTCATATGAACTCAAATTACACCTTTGCAACTTTGAGATGTAAGTGATCAAAGCTCCATAAGGTATTCCTTTATGCTTGATGGTTTTTCCTCTAAGCTCTCCTCTCAACAAATTTGCCTTCTTCCTCACCATTTGAATGATTAAATTCGGAAAATTAGTTTTCCTATCTTCTTCCAAATGCTATAGAATTTCCTTATCCAATGAGGTAATGTGATTGTTACTCGCTTTCTTGGGATAAATTACTCTATTTATGGCATAATGCAACAACCTATAGTTTAATGGAAAATCCATTGCCTCATATGGTGTGGAATGATCAATACGAATTCTGTCAAGTAATTCATCACCTTTTCTTCATCATAACCATAATTTTCTTTAGCTTCCTCATCTGTATCACTATCTTCATGTCTCAAAATATTTGAATCTAGTAAAGATGCTCTAGGCCTAACTCCTCCTTTAGGCAACTTAAACCAAATTCACAAATTTTCTTCACAAATGAAATTTTCTTTCCCTTGAATACTAGACTTCAAATGAACTCCACTATTAACATTGCTTCTAGTCACAACTAGATTAACATAAAATTCTCTAACCAAATCCTCATAAATATCATCCTTAAAGCCCAAAAATTCTCTCAATCCAAGACTTGTTATTTCATTAAATAAATCTGTGAATTCACTATGGTCAAGCTCAACCCAATCAAATCTCATAGAAGGAATTAGAACTTCAGTTTTTAATACCTTGTAGTAGAGATTTTGAGCCTCCCTAGAGATGAACCTTGGCTCAACCACTTCATTCTCTCTTTCAACTCCTCCCCTTGACGAAGACCCTCTAACTCGAGGTCGTTGAGTGTGAGGTGCGGTTTTTGCTTGTTTTCCTTTTCCACTAGCTTTCCTTGGAGCCATTTTGAAAGATTTGAGTGATTTTGGAAGAAATATCGAAGGTTAGGGTTTTGGATGTCGAAAATGAGATTTCAAAAGAAGAAAGAGGTGATTTGATAAATTAAAAGATGGGTTTCATGTTTTTGTAAGAGGATTGAAGATGGGAAGTATTGATTTGTAGAAATTTGAAGAGAGTAGTTGACTAAGAAGGAAAATTTCGAAGGGTGAAGAAGATAGCTTTTCGGAGAGTTTGGGAAAGATTAGGTATTTTAAAGACCCGTGATGATCTATAGTCGACTGGTAATATGTTAGTCGACTAATAAGAATACGAATTGTGGGACAATCAGGTATTGTAATCGACTGACATGTAAATATTCTACTGGTTGAAGACTATTAATCGACTAAGACTATAATAATCGACTATGAACAAGTTCAAGAATGTGGGAAGTACATATTTCTTTATTTGGTTTGAAAGATTCTCTAACATGTTTTCCTTTCAAATAAGATTCACACAAATGATCTTTAACAAATTTGATCTTAGGCAAACCTCTCACAATGTCATTTTTAGAGAGTTTAGAAATCAAAGGCAATGGTGCATGTCCTAACTTTCTATGCCATAAAAATGCATTTTCTTCTAATGTCACCAAACACTTT
>JAOSBM010000003.1:19788913-19803210 GCA_027568955.1 Erythroxylum tenue
AAATATCCCCCATTGTCTTAAGTTTCTAATGCCACCGAAATCATTTCATTTGGTTCAATGGTTCAAAAGATATACTTTAAACAGTTTTGGATTGCTTTTGTCCAAAACAATATACTATGCACAATTTCCATCGGGAATTTAAACATCTTAGAGACTGAATTAGATTCCAAGTTCTTCGTACCATCTGTAGCTCTATGACTCTAGTTTATCACAAAACAAGAATCATCTCATTTGGACCTCTACTGATCCAAAAACCATCAAAATACTAAACTATATTCAGTAAGATAATACCAGTTCACATTATTGAAGAACACACTCACTGCACCCATCCCACTATTTTCACTCAAAATTTCTCAATTAATTTCAGATAGCTTTGATTCTTGGTAAAGATGTAGAACAATGTCTTACGAATCCAATGGTTCAAGAATCAAGTCATTTGGAGGTCTAGAGAAAAAGTTATGGTCAAAAGAAGCAGTTATGTTTATAACCTCAATCAAATTGAACCTATTATGGAGTGATTTCCATAACTTTCACAAACAATGTTGGATTGATCTCGTTTTTAGACCATTGGAAAGAGGACTTCTAGATCTACAACTTTCATAAAGACCTCGAAGGCCAATTCTACCGTCTTACTTCTGTATCATCTCACTTTTGCATCATCTCACTTCCTTTTGTCTCACTTCCTTTTGTCTCATTTCTATCGTCTCATTTCTATCGTCTCGCTTCCATCGTCTCACTTTCATCGTCTCATTTCTATCGTCTCACTTCTTCCGTCTCACTTCTTCCGCCTCATTTTTATCGTCTCATTTCTATCGTCTCATTTCTTCTGTCTCACTTCTTCCGTCTCATTTTTGTCGTCTCATTTCTATCGTTTCATTTCTTCCGTCTCACTTTTTTCGTCTCATTTTCATCGTCTCAAAACTTCCGTCTCACTTCTATTGTCTCACTTTTACGCCAAAACGTCTCCACTTATAAGAATCATTACTTTTGACTCCGATATCCAAAATTTTCATACTATATACCGTTGGAAAGATAAAAGAACTCTCTACAATTTTCCAGAAGGCAAATTTGCTAAAATCTATCTATATCAATCCCAAATTTGCCCCTAAAGTCCAAAGACAAAATTTTCCATTCATACACCAATGTACTGCACCCAATGCTTAACTTCATGAAATTTTAAGACTCTTAGAGACAGAATTGAAATTTGACGTCTTCATAAGAAATATATCCATACGTTTCGAGTTTAATCCAAATCAAGAATCATCTCGTTTGGACAACTAGAGGAAAAGTTATGGCTAACAGACCAAAGCACACTCAATGAACATTTTCCAGATCACTACCAATTTTGTTTCTAAATCTTTCCTTATCACAACTCATACCAAGATCACTCTTTCCACTCTTTCAACTCCTCATTTTTCATAAAATCACATTTAATGTAAATTATACCCGGAAGTTGTCGATGAATGTATGTATCACTTTTTATGCGAAAACATTCCGCATTTATGTGCATATATGCTAACATGATGCATGAACAAGTAAATGCATTGTCTTAATTCCTCTTTAAGCTCACATGTACTAAAATTTGAGGTCCTAACCCTTGATATGGGGACGGGGATGTTCAGTTAGATAGAGAATTTGGAAGGTTATGTAGATATGCAAGAATCAAACAACATGGCTAACCAACTAAGAATCATGTTCAACTTCGTTAGGCCAAACTTAACTAGTGCAAAGTCCAACTTCATAAGACCGACTATCCAGGAAAATAACTTCGGGATCAAGCTAAGTATCATCTAAATGGTGCAACAGTTAATATAATTTTATGGACCCAAGGATGAAGACCTAAACACAAACTTCTCTAACTTATTGGAAATCTACAACACTTTCAAGATAAATGGAGCTAATGATGATGCCATCAGACTATGCATATTTTCATTCTCTTTAAGAGGGAAGGCCAAGCAGTGGTTGAACTCTATGCCACATTCTTCGTTAACTACATGGGAATAAGTGGCAGAAAAGCTTTTTTTGAACTACTTTCCACCTGCTAAGACTATGAAATTAAAGAACGATATCTTCTCCTACTCCCAAATTGAAGATGAATCCTTATATGAAATATGGGAGAAATTTAAGTAGATCTTGGGATGATTCCCATATCACGGACTACCATTATGGATGCAAATCCAAACATTCTATAATGGGTTAAGTCAAAGAATAAGGCAGTGTATCGATGCAACAGTTAGGGGGATGCTAAACAATAAAACACCATAAGTGGCCCAATATTTAATAGAGGATATGGCCATGAATAATTACCAGTGGTGCTCAACTAGAGCACAAACCGATAAGCTAATGGGACTATACAAAGTAGATGCAGTGACACAATTGGCGACTCAAGTGGAGGCCTTGAGCAAAAAGATAGACATAATTACAATGGTTCCACAAGGAAGAGTGATGCAGTGTGAGGTGTGTAGGTAAGATCACTAAGGAGGATAAGATTGTCAATCAACACAGCCCGAGCATATAGATTATTTGGGGAATGCTTCGAGATTTTAAAAAATCCTTACAGTAACAACTACAATCCTGGCTGGAGGAACCATCCTAACTTTTCATAAGAAAATCAAGGGCAGACAACAAATAACCCTCTTCTAGGATTCCAGTGGCAACCATCACAAACCAGGAAGCTTAGTATAGATGAGCTAATAGTGGAATTCATTCAAGAATTTAAAGCGAACCATGAGCAAACTGATTCATCCATATGTAACTTGGAAATTACAATCGACCAACTAGTAAGGACATGGTAGAAAGACCAAATGGGAGTTTACCAATAACGATATAAACAAATTTAAAGGAATGTACGATGGAAATTTCCCAAACTACGAAGAAGAAGCTCCAAGAATAAAAGAAGGTGATTAATTAGAGTCACCCAAAGGTGAAGGTGGACAACACCTGGAGAGAGTCAAGGAGTATCAACCCCAATTCCCTATCGTATCATAGCAAAGAGAAATCTGTTGGAGGTAGAGTTAGATAGATTCCTTGATCTGTTAAAACAACTTAAAAATGACTTTACCTTTGTTGAATCTCTTTTGCAGTTACCAAAGAATACCAAATATTTGAAAGAGCAATCATTGGATAAGGAAGAAGTGAAGAAGTTGGAGACTTCTGTGTTGAGTAAGGAGCACTCAAATAATAAAATCAAACTACTAAAGAAGTAACCAGACACAAGGAGTTTCTATATCCCTTGCCCAATTTGTAGTTTAGAAGTAGATAAGGCTTTAAATGACTTAAGGGTTAACATTAATATGATGCCTTTTACTCTGTTTGAAAAATGAGAATAGCAGAACTTGAACTGACTGTATCTGTGTACAACTATTTGATAAATCAATGAAATATCCTAGGGGAATCGTAGAGAATTTACCAGTCCAGGTTGATAAGTTTACATTCCTAGCTGACTTTGTAATTTTTGTCACAGAGGAGGATACAAAAATATCTCTCGTTTTTAGCAACTACCAAGTTAATTGTAGATGTTGATAAAGGAAAATTAACTTTAAAGGTAGAGGATGAAGAGGTTATATTTAGAATCTCTAATGTTAATAGCCATTCACTTGAATTTATGAATGTTGTCGAAGCTAATGCGCCAAAAGGTAGACCACTTATAGGTCATGGAACCCAAGGTAAGGCTACAACAACTTAATTTACATAAGCCAACTTAAGCACAATAGGTATATTGAGCTAACGATGTTAAAGAAGCACTACATGGGAGGCAATCCATGAGTTAGTTTTAATCTTATTTTCTATATTATTTGGTTTTTGCTTTAATTTTAGTATAGGTTTTAATTAATTTTTCTTTTCATACTGTGCATTTTAGGATAGAAAGATGGAGCTTCTAATGAGATTTCATATAATTAGCATGTTAGGGTATGCATGTTTATGAGTTATAGTGCTAAAGTGCAAAATTTTTATGTTTGAGCATCAAATTTTAAAGTTGCACACATTTAGAGTTACACACTGGTGTAATTTTACATGTTTTGATAATGCTCGTATACCAAATCGTGTAAACTTGCAAAAAGTTATGATTCAATAGCATAAATGGTTTGATGCATGATTGTACATCAGATCATGTAAGTCAACGATACACTTTAAAAAGTTATAAATGGTTTGATGCATGATTGTACATCAGATCATGTAAGTCTACGATACACTTTAAAAAGCTCAAACTTCATCAAATTTTGCAATCTCATTTTTTCCTCTCTTACTGTTGCAGTCGCTTTTGCATTCTCCAACCCCATTTTTTACGTTTTTCTTGAAATTTGTTGACACCCAAGTAGGTAATCTTATCAATCTCAACTACTTATGCATGTTTGATTGGGTGTTTTGCATTATGTAGCTTAATTGTGCTTAAAAACACTTTCGAAAAATTAGGACTTTATACAAAGTTTTGTGATTTATATCTAATTGTGGTTTAATAGTTGATTATTTTCATTATCCAATTGATTTGATGACTTAATTTTTTTAATTGCATATAATTTGGGTGAAAATTCAACTTCAATTATGGAAATTTGCAATTTTTGCTCACTAGGTGTTTAATTGTGACAATTTTGCATTAAAATTAAGTTAATTAGTTGTTTTCAACATTCAGCGACATTAGGTTTATGTTTAATTGCGTAAATTTGATGTTTAATTTCTTCAATCTTGTGTAATTGTTATTTTAGGATTTTTAATTTCAAATTATATTTAGAATTTCTAATTTGACAATTAAGTTAGCTTTTTTTGTTAATTGCAATATTTCTAATTTTAATTTTGAGATTAATTAGTTACTCGTTGATTTTCTAACTACATATATTTGTTTATTTATTTGTGTCTATCATTTATTAATTATTTTATGTGTTTAATTTTCATTACTATTTTTTCCTTAATAATTTAGTAAGCATAATCAATTTTAAATGTGGGGGAAAAAGTGTATTCCTAAAATTTATTTGTAAATCTCCTCACAATTATTCAAAGTTGTAGGCATAATAACAAAATCATGAGGAGAAAAGGAGATGCTTAGGAAGCGACTAAGAGGATACGGTTCCTCAACTTTAGTTTATCCACCAGAGTAGTGAAGGATGTTACTGTTCAATGTCAAGGCCCAGGCAGAATATTACCAGAGGCTCAAGGATGAGAAGTTTGGTATTAGTCGATTTGTTGATTGGGAGGCACTAGAGCAAGTTGACTTAGCACAATAAGTTGGGGACCTTGTCAATGTTGGCACATGGTCCTGAATTTTTGAGATTGTGGAGCCAGCCTACAAAGAACTTACATTGGAGGTCCTCCCATATTCTTAGTGGAGAGAGGTAACTACGATAGGGATCAACTTAACACAATCCAGTTATGGATAATGGAAGACATGTTCCAAATGAACTATTCAGAGCTTTCCATCATGATGGGTCTTTATGACCAGGAGTACGTGGGGATGGTAGAGTACATTACATTACGAACCAAATTTTCATATAGATTGTCTCCTCAACACTTTAAAAGTAAGAATAACACAGAAGACACAGAAGACGATTACGAACCAAGAAAATCTAAGGCGTTTACATTGTGACATCTCGTGCTCAGATACATCCATGGTATTCTGAGTCATACATTGAGCAGTCAGGGTGATATCTGAGGAGTCATCGGGAACATAGACGTATACTATTTATGGAATATAAGTGAGAGAACTCCAATTCACCTAGGACATACACTTTTCCAATTCATCATGAAGTAAATCACACGTTAATATAGACCTAATACTCAATATACAAAGTGCACAAGAAGGGGGTTGAATTGTGTAATCTTTTTTTATTATCCCCTTTTCGAAAACTTCTTGAAAACCTTGCTTTTACTTAAAACTATTGAAAAACAGTATTATGAAGTATTGTAATTTATTTTCTAATTGCTTGTATAAAATAGTAAGAGTAGTAGTTGAGAGTTGAGAGAGAAAATCGACACGGCAGATTTATACTGGTTCAACCCAAACCGTGGGCTACGTCCAATCCTCAGAATCCTTTATGAGATTTCACTATACTTCGCAACATTACAAGTATTCTTTTCTCCGACTGAAAGAGTTTTTGAGCTTTTGTTACAGATGAGGATAGCTCTATCTTTTGCACAATAAGACTTCTTGCTTTGTAATCTCACTAATTTTTAATTCGCTAAGCTTTTGCGGTCTTTGACTCCGACTTGTATTTATAGCCTTCGTCTTCAACCGCTTCTTGATATTTGCTTTCTTCTTCTTGTTCTTGATCTTTGAAGAATCAGTTATTCAGTTGAGCTCTATAACTAACTCAAGCTGATTAGTCATCCAACGTGGTATCGGGTCTTCCGTCTCACTTTTATCGTCTCACTTTGGCTTACGCTTCCGTCTCACTTTTCTTTCCTTCTGTCTTATTTTTCTTTCTGCTTCCGTCTCACTTTTCTATCGTCTCACATTCTTCTTGCTTCCGTCTCACTTTGCTTTCTGCTTCCGTCTCACTTTTCTATCCTTCCGTCTCATTTTGCTTTCTGCTTCTGTCTTACTTTCTTCTTTTATTATTATTTGTTCTTCATCAAAACTATTGGACGTAAAGTCATTTTGACTTAACACATCAGGCGTTAAAGTGAAGACATAAAGCTTGACACTATCTGTATTGGACCTTATGTGACCAGATTGGCACGATGAATGAGTTTATTTGATCAACTACCACCATTGCAATAGATGACTAGTACGTAGACCTCAGGGTCCTACAGACAATATCTACAAACTTATTGGGGAACCTGATGAGCCAATAGCGGAGGTTAAAGATAGAGAGGAGCCACTATAGTGAAGCAGCCACTTTAACCACAACCACTGCTACTCAAATTGGGGGATGAAGCACCAGAGTGGGATATTCTGAGAGGTCCCAAAGCCAAGATGCAAAACCTAGCTTAGCTAAAGATAACATTATTGGGGAGATTGGTGGGCCAACTTGTGGGAATTTAAAAGACTATCCAACAGCATCATGCGAAGCTTATGGATAACTTTAGGTGTGGGAATGGGTTAACAATTTTACTACTTTTCTTAAGCTTATTATAATCTTAGTTATTAAATGTTATGAATTGATATCTTAACTTAACTGAAATATGTCCATCATTACTGTATTTCATTATTAAATATTGATTTGAATTAGTATGAAAAAGGATGAGAGTTATAATACAATTGCTTTTATAAGTCATATTTTTTTTAATCATGAAGATAGTTGAGTTAAATGAAATTGCATACTATTTACACACATTAACCTATCTTTTTTGTGAGTTTTTTAGCCTAACAGCCTAAGTTAAACTTTAGCCTTTTTCATTGATTATAACCTAATTATTAACCTTTCTCTTAGTATTCTTAGAAGCCTTTTTATTGTTTTGAACCCTGAAGGTTATTTACATTACTTGCTTATTTGAAACTTGAAAATGTTGAAAATTCTATTATTTCTTTAATTGTGATACTGATGTTTATAATTGTTTTGATAAAAAAGTCATATAGAATGAGAAAACAAGAAAAAAAATATATAGCACCATTGGCTTTATAATGAAGGACCAATATGTATTATGAACAAGTTGCATATAATGTCTCTTTTGTAAATTTCCTTCAATTCACCCTTTTATGATCCTAATCATACCATACCTAAGCCCCATTGTAACCCTCATAAAGACCTTTTGATTTTTGTTTATAATTTTTATATAAGTGGTGGAGATGCGATAAAATTGCAAGCCTATGGTAAGAGTTCTCCTATGCATTGACTGACAGTTTGATACTTTTTACCCTATACACTTATGTGCTTCGAGTGAAATCTTAGTGAGGGTGTAAAGGTTTACGATTTTGATTTCGCTGAAGTTATTGATGTGATTACTATTAATATTGACTTAGGGAGCCAGTTTTAAGATAAATTGAATATATTTTTATGTTAATTTGATTAATATGTTATGATGATTTATAGTATAAAATGGACATGTTAAGATTGATGAAGGAATGATGTTATAAGATTTATAATTTTGATTATGATTTGCTTAAGGACAAGCAAAAGCTTAAGTGTGAGGTTGTTTGATAGATGTATATTTCACTATATTTATACAACCATATTTGATATATTTTGCTTGATATTTTGTACTTTAATTGTATATTTGATACTTAATTCGCTCCAAGTGCATTTATAGGTTACAATTGCCTGCACGGACTAAAAGGAGAAGAATTTAAATGAAAACATAGTATAAAATGAAGCTTTAAAGCAAATAAGGGATGTAAGACTGTGTTTATGACTGTTTATGTCTCTTAGCCCATGTAAATTTGTGAATTCTGGAGATTTTGAAGTATACACGGTCTAGTACATGCCTGTGTATTAGACTGTGTATCACCAAGAACCTTAAAATTTACTATAAAAATATGTGAGCGGAGGTCAATTAGGAGAGTAGACATTTATAGGCAATTTTAGACTTAGAGAACATTCAGAAGGGATGATATTGATCTAAATAAGTGGAAAACGTGAAGAAATCATCAACATATCCAATATAATGCAACATCAAAACTCACACTACATTCGACAGAAGAAAAGGGAGAGTTAGAATTATAAACTCTTTTTTTATTCTTTTTTCTTCCAGTTTATGTTTGATTTTGTTTTCTATTATGTGTAACTAAAGGTGTGATGAACCCTAGTTTGTGCTACAATATGTTTTTATTATTCCATTTAATGCAATTATTTTGATTGATATATTGCGATTCAATTATGTGTTTTATATATGTTCTAATAGATCCATAATATTAGTACATAATCTAATTTCATAACATAGAGATTGAGAAATCCAATGTATAAATAAATCCACTATAATTGAAAGGAGTTGATTGCAAACCTAAAGATAGGTTAACATTAATCCCTTATATTAGGGTCAAACCTAATAACGAAATTCAAAAATCGATAATCATAGAAATTTTAACCTGAGCAATATGGTTAAAAAACTTAGGATTAATTATTAGTATTCGTGAGAGACTTATTAACATAAGATAGGAATTTCCACCGGTCTAATAGTCAATAAAACAATTGCATGATAAAAGGTTAATTATCTAAAGTTTTAGGGGGATTCATTACGTAGGAACTAATTCTTGATATTGATTGTTTTCTAATAGATCTTCTTTTTTCTTTGTTCATTATTGTTTCCTACTTTATTATATATCTTTGGTATTAATTTTAATTAAAAATCAACACTCAATTCGTAGATTAGATATTAGGATACTGGTAATTACTAGTAGTCATTATCATTATGGAATTCAACTCATACTTTCCTGTGCTAGCTAAAACTACGTCATGAACTTGCGATTAATTCAAATATTGGCCTTAAGTTTAGACCAATAAAGTTTTTGGTACTATTGCTGGGGACATTGATATTAGGAAAACCTTAATTTTATTAATATAATCATTATTATTATTTTTTTGCTTTATTCTTTTTTATTTTACATTATTTTATTTGTTTAGTTTGTTTAATTTATTTCTTTCTTTTTATAATTAGACTCCTAGTCAGTTTATGACTTGGAGCAATTTTAAGAGGCTAACAAACATAGATCCAAAAATTGAAGGGATGGTGCATAATCTTCAATGGACACTACTACGTGAGTTTGAACTAGATTGCCAAATAAAGGAATTGGAAGGTCAAGTAGATAAAGAAGAATCATACAATATGGCTGACCAACCATAAACCATGTTCAACTACACTAGGCTAGACTTAGCTGGTGTAGAGTCCAACAATGTAAGACCGACTACCTAGGCAAATAACTTCGAGATCAAGCCAAGCATCATCCAGATGGTGCAACAGTCAGTATAATTCCATGGAATCAGGGATGAAGACCCGAACGCACATATCTACCTTATTTTATCTATTTAGTATTAATTTTAATTAAAAACCAACACTCAATTCATAAACTAGATAATAGGATAAAGATAATTACTAGTAGTCATTGTCTTTGTGGGATTCGACTCGTACTTGTCTGTGTTAGCTATAGCTACGTCGTGCACTTACTGTTAATTCAAATATTGGCCTTAAGTTTACACCAATCAATTAAACATCCTGTCTTCTAAATTTGGCTTCTAAGTCTGAGGATGTTGGTGTGGAAATTCCTATGGAGGGTTATTTTGATAAATAGTTTAGTATGAGCCCTTATTTCTTGAAAGAAAAGAGCATTTAGGTTTTCGAGAGAATAAGTAGTTTCTACATCATTCTTATTGAGTGGTCTAGATAAACAATCAACTTATTGAGGAGAAATTTTATCTGATAATAGAATGTACGAGTTGAATAGATGAATCGCTATTAATCGAAATACTAAGGGTATTGGTGAAGTAATTAAAATCTTCCTATTTGATTTCATTATATGAATCAATCAATAAGCCATTCTCCTTTATAAAAGAGGTTATTTTGTTATAATTTCTCCTTTAAAGATTAAATTTATGGAAGAAGTTGGAATTCCCATCACCATCGTTAAGACACTAATTCTTGGATCTTTCTTTCAAGATAGAAAAGTTATTTATTATTCCCTCATTATACCTAATTAATGAAATATTTCTTGTTCTTGAATGTGCTCATTATAAGAAGACCAGTAAAGAGAATTTTAGATGATGATCAATTCCTTTTTGACATAAAAAATTGCCTGTATAGTATTGTTATACTCCCTTTTGCTAAGAATTTTAAGTTCATTCTTAATTTGTTTGAGTTTTCTCATACATATATACAATTTATGCCCTTATACATCACTACATAGTTCCTTTAAGATGACTTGCTCAACCTCTTCCACTTAACTAAGAAAATTTTCAATCTGAAAGGAGAACCTCCTTTTAAAGTTAAGAAAATTTTTTGCTAAGACAGGAGTGTGTTATGATAATAATGAGTTATTAAATAAGGCTTAGCTTCCAAGAAAAGTAGAGATCCAATATGCATTAACCATTGCTCTATCTATTTTTGTTAGCCCCCGAATTTTTCTTCTTTATTTAAGCATGGTTTAAAATAATTATAAGGTTTGGATAGGTGAATTCTTAGGAGTTAATTTTTTTTATTTTATTTTGTGTCTATGCTAGTAGAATTTATTTCATGGGTTAGTTGAATTAAAAGTGGCAAGAATGCAAAAAAGGGGTATGTTTAGTAGTTCACTTAAGTTTAAAGAGATATAAGGTATAAAGGAAGGGCAAGGTGGACTTTTCTCATTCATTAAGGGTAAAATGGGAAAGAAAAGGTTTTGTCTTCTTCCTAAAGGAGAGAGAAACGAAAATTTGGGAAAGAAGGAGTGAAATACAAAGCAAGAGAGGTGTCGGTGAAGTTGAGAAAAGAATGGAGTTTTGAGCTAGGTTTCATCTTTTCTCAGTCTTAAAGAGAGAGTTTGAGGTTGCTTAGGGAAAAAGAAAGAGGAAGGGAAGAGCTTTCTTTAGAGCCAATAATCTCATAAATTGGTGAAGATTCAATGTAAGTTTGATTTTTATATTTTGGGTATATGAAAGGGTTATGATTCATGAAGCTTAGGAAATTCAATGGTTTAAGCAACCTAGAGTCAATTTTAGTGAACATGTTTTATGGGTTCTCATATTTGGATTCCTATTGAATGGGAATTTTTTCATTTATAAAGGAAATCAAGGAGGGGATCAAGAGAGGCAAGAGGAGCAAGAGGAAAGACATCCTTAAGCAAATTCCTAAGCAAGGATTTCAAGGTGGGTTATGGTTTTATAATTAAGTAATGGGCTATCAATGTTTTCTTTTAAATTATGGAAATAAATGATTTCAACTATTTTCATGAATGTACTTTATGACTCTTTGAATGCTTTGAGAATGTGATATGTGTTTGGTATGTGCATAATGTGTTGATGAATTATGAAAAGACTGTGCAAATGATTTTTGAAAGGATACTATGCTTGAAAAATCAAGTTTCGAAAATGTGCCATTTTAGGCAACAAGTTTACAAGTTATGAGATACATGTTATGTAGGTTTGGTTTGGTCCATTCTGTATGTCAAGTGCACTTCGACTAAAGGCTTTTCCCGTCTGCTCGCTAGTGACACAGAGCTCCTTCATGGACTCCCTTATGTTTAAAACTACACAAAATTACTATGTAGGATTATGTTAGTTCGTTCTGTTCACGACTACACAGGCTCATTTCATGGAATTGTGTTATTTCGTTCCGGTTATGGACCTTCCAAACCATTTTGATGTGATTTTGTGCTCATGGTATGTGATAAGAGTGATGCATGCATGTTTTGCATTAATGTGAATGTTTATAACGGAAATGATTATTTCAAAGGTTTTGCTTGTTACTAGTTATAAAATTGTTACCCACGAGCTTTAAGCTCACTCCCATTCCTTCCCATCTCTAGGTGACGAGCAAGAGATCAAGTGAAAGAGAATAGAGGCATCACTCCAAAATTTGCATCTTTTTATGTTTTAAGCTAGATTTGTGACTACAATGCTTTAGTTGCATTTTGAGTAAATTCCAAAACTGCACATTGCATTTTTTTCAAGTTTTCCATTGTGTAAGAATGTGTGTTCTGACTTCAGGAGAAATACTATATTGATTTAGGCTGAATTGGATAAAGTTGTCTTCTTGAAAGTTGTAGATTATTTTTCTAGCTTTCTAATGAAATATAGTATGAAATTTTTGGACATTGGAGTTAAGAGAGATGATTATTAGAAGTTTTTATTGCTGTATAGGATGGACATTCGGGACAACAACATTATTTTGAAATTTTCACCCTTATAGAAGCAAAATTTGTTTTTGATGTCTTCATGAAAGTTGTAGATCTAGAAGTCTTCTTTAAAACGGTCTAAGAATGACCTTAATCTGATATATCTAGTAAAAGTTATACCTATTTTACCATTACAATTTGGAAGTCGCGATCGAGACTCTGTGTCGCGACTTTCGCGATTGCTCCACAGAGTCGCGATCGCAACTTCGTGGCCGCGCGAGCACACGATCGCGACCCGCAGGTCCGCCCCACAAACCTGAATATATTCCACTCTTTTGACCATAACTTTATCGTCTGACCTCTAAATGACCTGATTTTTGAACCAATGGATTCGTAAGATATTTTCCTATCTCTCTAAAAAAATTTATAGCTTTTGGTATTGATTTGAAAAAGATTGATTGAATCAAATTAAGGGTATCAATTGAAAGAGTATGAATTGGATATTTTACTGAACATACTTCAGTATTTTGATGATATCTTGATCTATAGAGATCGAAATGAGATGATTCTTATTTTAAAATAAACTAGAGACATAGAGCTACAAATTATCTGAAGGACTCAAATTTTAATTCAGTATATAAGACTTTCAATTTCTGGATAGAAGTTGAATATAATGTACTTTTTTCAGTTTAATAATAGTCCGAAACTTTTTGGCTTATAACTTTTGGATTTCCAATTCACATTGAATGGTTTTGGTGTCATTAGAAACTTAAGACAATGGGAAACAAATGTTATGAAGAAGTATAATTGAAATTCTGTTTTGAGGTTTCCCAAAATTTGTTCTGAAATACGAGAAATGAGTTTGTTTTTGATGTTTGACTAGTGTAGGCACGCCACCCTTGTGGGATGATAGCTAATAAGGGTTCATTGAAATAACCCTAGAGAGAAATGCACTCACGTTTTATGACTCTGAAAATATGGAGTAATGAAGATCATGCTTTATGACTCCGCAAGAGTTGGGCTCCAAAAAGGGGGTCCAACATGTTTGGTATTAGAGCAAGAAGATGAACTGATAATGGTTAAGGTGATTTCTTGGAATACGCTCACGTTTTATGGTTCAAGAGTTGGGCTCCAGAAGCAGGGTTGTTGGGACCCGATTTTGGAACCGGACCCCAACCGAAAAAAACGAAAAACGAAAGCCCAACGAATAATAAAAGAACGAAAAAACTAAAGGGCCAAAGCAGAAACGAAGGCCAAAAGAACAGACAAGCGAAAATACAAATCGGATCGGAGGTCATAAAGCGGAAGAATCGGAAGCAACCAAACGGATTTACATAAAACACATCGCTTACGAACAAATACTTAACTCCAACATCCGCGAACAAATATTTTAGAAAAACGTCGCGTTGGAAAACTCTAAGACAAACTCGGTCTAAACTAACCCAATCGGTATAATTTTTTTTCTTTTTTCATTCAATTTATTATTAATCAATCTCATACAAAGCCCTTCAATTTCCCAATTTGGAAATTCATCCTCAACCAATATTTCAATTTATTTGATTCTTTATAATCAAAATCATAACCATCAATTTACACAAAATCTTACTAATCCTTTCTTTTGTCA
>JAOSBM010000003.1:19817244-19831119 GCA_027568955.1 Erythroxylum tenue
GAGTAGATGTCTAGTGTGTCAGCAAGTTAAGGTTGAGCACCAGGCACCATCAGGCATGTTAAGACCATTGGCTATACCGGAGTGGAAATGGCAACGGGTGACAATGGATTTCTTAATGGGATTGCCTAGAACTAGCAGGAAGCATGATGCCGTTTGGGTTATCATCGATCGGTTGACTAAGTCAACCCATTTTCTAGCAATTAAGTAGACAGATCTTTTGCATGTGCTAGCCAAGAAGTATATTGACAAAATAGTAAGGTTGCATGGAATCCCGGATTCTATAGTGTCTGACAGGGATCCTCAATTTACGTCCAGATTTTGGAGTAGTTTTCGATTATAAAAATTTTACCCGCGAGCGTTAAGCTTACCCCCACTCCTTCCCACCCACAGGTGATGAGCAAGTTAGCGCGTGATCGAGATGAGTATCATGGCATCACTCCATTTTGTTCTTTGATCTTTTGAAATGCGAATTTGTAAAGCAGTGCTTTAGTTGCATTTTGAGAACTTATTGTTTTGCAAAGTCTGTATTTTGGATTCTGTTGTAAGGTGGCTCGAAATGCCCGCTAAAGTGTTGTAAAACTCTTATTTTGATGTAGATGAAATACATATGCATTATGGTTGTTTATGACTTTTCAAAATTTTACATTGTTATTTCCAATTTTTCATAAGGGTAGGATTGTGTTCTGTATTCAAAGGAGAATCTGGAATGATCTAGTGTCTTTTGGAAGTTGTAGAGGATCTTTCTATCTTTTCAACGATATAAAGTTTGTAAGTTTTGGATATCGTAGTGGAAAGTTATGATCATTTGAAGTTTGTGTTGCAGCATAGGGTGAACTTTCGGGACAGTTTCATTGATTGGAAATTTTAACCCTTTTAGAGGCAAAAATCGTTTATGAGGCATTCATGGAAGTTATAGATCTAGAAGTCTTCTTTAAAACGGTCTAAGAATGACCTTAATCCGATATTTGTAGAGTAAGTTATGCCCTTTTTTCTACTTCATCTTAGTTGCTTTAAACATTAGACGGAAGCGACAAGCCATTAGACGGAAGAAACACTAGATGGAAGGCATTAGACGAAAAAAACATTAGACGGAAGAAACATTAAACGGAAGAAACATTAGACGGAAGTCATTAGACGGAAGAAACACTAGACGAAAACATTAGATGGAAGAAAAATTAGACGGAAGGCATTAGACGGAAGAAACATTACACAGAAGAAACATTAGACGGAAGCCATTAGACGAAAGGAACATTAGACGGAAGAAACATTAGACGGAAGAAACACTAGACAGAAGACACTAGACGGAAGGCCACTGTTCATCTTCTACCTTCTGTTCTATTTTTTATCTTTTAGAAGTTAAAATTTGACTTTGAGGGCTTCATAAAAGTTTTAGATCTCGAAGTCTTCTCTCAAAACGTCTAAAAATGAAATCAATCCAACATCAGTGGCAAAAGTTATGGCAATTTCTCCAAGGCTTATACAATACGAGGAAGGATCTAATCATGTTGGATTCTTTTGACCATAACTTCCTAATTTGACCTCTAAATGAAGTGATTCTTGAAGAAATGGATTCCTAACATCGTTGACTTCTCTACATGAGAATTGGTATCTTTTTGGAGTTGATTTGAATAAGTTTTTAGGAGAGAAAGTGAGGGGTCGGTTGAGAGAGCATGAATGGGGTATGTACATCTTTAGCTTTTTACGTATATCATGAGCTGTAGAGCTCCAATTGAGACCTGCTTCAAAACAAACTAGAAACTTAGAGCTACAATTTCTTAAAGAGGTCAAGTTGTAAGTTTGGTGATTGATTGGTGAGGGCACACCACCCTGTTGGAGTGATGGCTAATGACCCTACAGGGCTACAAGCACAAGGTTTATGACTCCGGATGTTGGGCTCCGGAATCGGGGTCCAACATGTTATAGTATCAGAGCAACTAGGTTTAGTGATCTCCTAGGCAACTAGGGGGTAGTTTTCAAGTATGAGGTGAACATGCATTATTTTACATAAATCACATGCATTGTTTTAAATGAACAACTTGCATTGTTTTGAACTGCTTTACGTGATTTGAAACTTTTGTGCATGAACTAAAGATTTTCAATGGTTTTAAATTGAAGGAGTGATTAAGCGGCCTTGAAAAAGGACTTGAGGAGCTCTAACGCGATCTAGCTCTCATCGGGGAAGTACGGATGAATCACATGTCCCACAGGACGTAGGGACACACTCTACTCCTGATTCTGAGGCACCTAGTGTGCAGCATGAAGTGCCACCGCCTCCTCCTCCTATGCCATCTATGGATCTGCAGTTCTTTCAAGGCTTTGCCTAGGCTTTCACTTATGCCATGGGCCAAGGGACACGAGTGCTGGTGCTAGCTCCAGTGGAGAGGAGTGGGCAGTATGATAAGCTCCGCAAGTATGGCGCTGTTGACTTCAATGGGACTATCAACCTTGAAGAGGCCGAAGCATGGCTAAAGAGGACAGAGAGGGTCCTGATTCAGATGAAGTGTACTGATGAAGAGAAACTGGACTATGCAGCCAGCTTGCTGTAAGGGGATGCACTCCATTGGTGGAAATCAGTGCTCCACAGTCAGGCTATGCTTCCAGTGCTGACATGGATGAACTTTCTAGAAGCTTTCCGGAGGAAGTACTTCTCGAGGGTCTATATGCAAGAGAAGACCAGAGAATTTTTAAATCTCACACACAGAGGGATATGAGTGTGAGTGAGTATGAGTTGAAGTTCACTCAGCTTTCCCGATATGCGGCCAACATTGTGGCGAATGAGGAGGAAAAGTGCCGCAAGTTTGAGGGCGGTCTTCATCTAAGGATCAAAGAGAAGGTGTTGATCCACAACTTCTGTGACTACCAGCAGTTGGTTGATGCTGCACTCTAGGCTGAGAAACTAGAGAACATAAGATATGAAGCGAATAAGAAGAGGAAGAGTTGGGAACAGTCTGTTAAGAAGGGAATGAGTGCTCCCATGCCGGAGAGGAGCTTCTGCTCCTAGAGCGAAGTGGGGAGTGGTGGCCTTGCCAAGAATAAGCAAGTGAAGGAAGTTTCAGTGCAAGCCTCAACTGTAGGAGGAAATAGAATGATGGAGAGGAGTAGTCACATGAATACGAACCCCTAATGTGAGCATTGTGGGAAATTTCACAGGGGAAAGTGCTTCAAGTTACATGGAGCATACTTTCGATGCAGTGAGAAGGGACACATGATCAGGGACTGTCCCCAAGAAATAAGACAAGAGGGGTCACAGTCGCAAGCCCCAAGAAGAGCAGAAATAGTGGGACCCAGGCCAGTCATAGAGATGGGCAGTTCTAGAGCTGCGAGGAAGGCTAATCCTCCAGGGAGGCCAAGGGGTCAGGCACAAGCCAGGGTATTTGCCATGATCAGAGAGGAAGCTGTAGCCGCTCCTGAGTTTGTCACGGGTATGACTCAGTTATTCAATTCTGCAGTTTATATGTTGATTGATACTGGCTCTACGCATTCATTTGTTTCTGCAAGTATGACTTTACATGCTGTGAATTCAATGCCTTTGAAGAGTCCTTTGCTTGTTATTACACCTTTAGGGAGAAAGGTGGTAATTAGTTGAGTGTATAGGAGTTGTGAACTCTACATTGACGGTGCTAGACTGGTAGTAGACTTACTACCTCTAGACCTAAGAGGCTTAGATGTCAAACTTGGAATGGATGCCATGGAGAAGTATCATGCGAATTTGGATTGTAGCCTCAAGGTGGTAGAATTTGATCTGGGAAATGGAGAGAGGGTGAATTTTCGAGGAGACAGGAGAATACCATCGCCAAGAATTATTTCGGCTTTGCTAGCTGACAGAATGATGGGAAAGGGGTGTGAAGCCTTCTTGGCGCATGTTGTGAACGCCGAGGTGAATGAAGGGAGGTTAGAGGATTTTCCAGTAGTGAGGGAGTTTTTAGATGTGTTCCCAGAGGACTTACCTGGTTTACCACCGGTGAGGGAAATCGAGTTTGCCATCGATTTGATTCCCGAAACCGTACTCATTTCTATACCACCGTATTAGAGAAACAGTTGCCACTGAAGGAAGAAGTGAATGTTGGAGGAACTATTAGAGAAGGGGTACATAAGGTCGAGTTCATCACCATAGGGAGCGCCGGTTCTGTTTGTTAGGAAGAAGGATGGGACATGGCGTATGTGCATCGATTACCGGATACTTAACAAAGTGAATGTTAAGAACAAGTATCCTCTGCCTCGGATTGATGATCTATTTGACCAAGTACAGGGAGCAAGGGTCTTTTCCAAGATTGATCTCAGGTCAGGCTATCATCAACTCAGAATCAGGGAGTTTGATGTGAACAAGACAACCTTTAGGACTCGTTACGAGCATTATGAGTTCTGATCATGCCCTTCGGATTAACCAATGCTCTGGTTGCATTTATGGATCTTATGAATAGGGTGCTCAAGGAGTATCTGGATTAGTTTGTCATAGTGTTTATTGATGACATTCTAGTTTATTCCAAGAGTGAAGGGGAACATGAGGAATATCTCAGGATAGTGTTGCAGAGATTAAAGGAGAAGGAGCTTTATGCCAAATTCAGCAAATGTGAATTCTAGCTTCACAAAATGATTTTCCTTGGACATATGATTTCTAATGATGGGGTATATGTTGATCCAAGAAAAATTGAAGCAGTAGTGAATTGGCATGCACTGACGATAGTGGCAGAGGTAAGAAGGTTTCTAGGTCTAGTAGGGTATTATAGGAGATTTGTTGATGGATTTTCGATGATAGATACTCCTATGACTAAGTTAATAAGGAAGAATCAAAAGTTTATTTGGAGTGATGAATTCCAGAAGAGCTTTGAGGAGCTGAAGCAAAGATTGACAAGTGCTCCAATTCTGACTTTACTCATAGGAGAGGAGGGTTATACAGTTTATAGTGATGCTTCAAGGAAGGGCTTAGGTTGTGTATTGATGGAAGGAGACAAGGTAATAGCTTATTCTTCGAGGCAGCTAAAGGCTTATGAACTGAGTTACCTGACCCAGACCTAGAATTGGCAGCAATAATTTTTGCCTTGAAGATTTGGAGACATTATCTGTATGGGGTTCAGACAAAGATCTTTACTAATCATAAAAGTCTCAAGTATTTATTGAGTCAGAAATAGTTGAATTTGAGACAGAGAAGATGGTTAGAGTTGCTCAAGAATTATGAATTGTCGATTGAATACCATCCAGGAAAGGCGAATGTGGTTGTGGATGCCTTGAGTAGAAAATCCTCTATTGCTCATGTTCGAACAGTTTATCTGCCGTTATTGGAAGAAATGGCTAGGCTTAAGTTAAGCTTAAAACAGGAGGAATCAGATTATGTTATTGCAAATTTCAGAGTGAGGCCGATACTCAGGGAGAAAGTTAAGGAGTTACAAGAATAGGAGATGATGGGCTGATGGGCTGATGGTAATAGGAAACAAACTTTGTATCCCTAATGACAAGGAAGTTAAGGATGAAATACTGGATAAGGCACACAATGCTCCTTATGCCATGCACCTAGGTAGCACCAGGATGTATAGAGACCTGAAAGAATATTTCTGGTGGAAAGGCATGAAGAGAGATGTAGCAGATTATGTGATCAAGTGTCTAGTGTGTCAGCAAGTCAAGGCTGAACACCAGGCACCTTCTGGTAAGTTAAGGCCATTGTCCATTCTGAAGTGGAAGTGGCAACAAGTAACTATGGATTTTTTGATGGGTTTGCCCAAGACTAGTAGGAAGCATGATGCCATATGGGTCATTATTGATTGGTTGACGAAGTCAACCCATTTTCTGTCAATTAAACAAACTGATTCTCTGCATGTGCTAGAAAAGAAGTATATTGATGAAATATTAAGATTACATGGGGTTCTAGATTCTATAGTTTCTGACAGGGATCCTCAATTCACTTCGAGATTCTGGGGAAGCTTACAAGAGGATCTAGGAACCAAGTTGAATTTTAGCATGACTTTTTATCCCCAGATGGATGGTCAATCTGAGAGGACCATTCGGACACTTGAGGTAATGCTCAGGTCATGTGTGATGGACTTCAAAGGAGCTTGGGATGAACATTTGCCATTGGTCAAATTTGCTTATAATAATTCGTACCACTCAAGCATTCAGATGGCTCCTTATGAAGCACTATATGGAAGAACTCCGATATGTTGGGATGAAGAAGGAGAGAGGAAACTGATAGGGCCAGAGTTACTTTAGATGACAATTGATAAGGTTAATCTGGTTAAGCAACGACTTAAAGTAGCATAGAATAGAATGAAGAGTTATACTGATGCACACTAAAGGGAGATGGAGTATGAAGTCGGTGAGAAAGTATTTCTTAAGACGTCTCCTTGGAAAGGAGTCATGATGTTTGGCAAGAAGGGCAAATAGAGTCCGAGATATGTGGGTCCATGTAAGATTGTTGAGAGGATCGGACCGCTAGCCTATAGGTTGGCGTTGCCACTAGAATTGTCACGGATACATGATGTCTTTCATGTTTCTATATTGAGGAGGTATAGATCAGATTCATCCCACATCATTTAAACCACTGAGGCTCAATTAAGAGATGATCTGAGTTATGACGAGATTCCAGTGGAGATTTTGCATACTAAGGAAAAGGTCCTAAGGAATAAGACAGTTCAGCTGGTCAAAGTCCTCTGGAGGAACCATTCTACGGAAGAGACCACTTGGGAGCCCTTGGAAGCCATGAAGGAGAAGTATCCACACCTCTTCAACGAATCAGGTAAGAATTTTGAGGACGAAATTCTTTAAGGGGGGAGAAATGTTGGCCCCTAATTTTTTTTATTTTATTTGATTAAACATGTTTAGATTAATTTTGGGGTCTTGCTAGACTAATGTAAGTTGGAATTAATTAGCATGTTAATCTGAGTAGGATCTTATGACATGGATTAAATTAAATTAAGGTGGTAATTTGTATGAGGGGTAAAAATTGGCAAGTCACTTAAGCATTTAAGTTACAAGGCTTATAAGTAAGGGCAAATTGGACTTTGCACAATCATTAATCGTAAAAAAGGGAAGAAATAAGACTTGTCTTGCATTAGAAGTGAGAGAAAACAAAAATTAAAATAAGAAAAGAGGGAGAGTGTCGTATAAGGAGAAAAGAGGGGGAAGAAAGGAGAAAAGCTAGGGTTTCTTCATTTCTTGGTGTTCAAGGGGGTTTTGAAATTGATTCAAGAAGGAAAAAGAAAGAGGAAGGTTAAAACTTCCATTAGAGCCAAGAAATCCTTAGGTTGGTGTAGATTCAAGGTAAGTGCTGTTTTAAATACTTAGATTTTTGGAGTGTTCATGGTTCAAAGAGCTTAGGAAATGTATGAGTTTAAGTATTCTAAGACCAATTTCATGCATTTGGTTCTTTAGGTTTTCGAATTTAAGTTCTATTGAATTGGGATTTTTGTCTTTGTTAAAAGGAGGCAAGAGAGGCAAAAGTAGCAATAAGAGGCACATCCTTGAACAAGTTTTCAAGCAAGGAAATCAAGGTGGGTGACATTTTTATAATTGATTAAATAAGCTATTAAAGTTTCTTTCAAATAAATGGAATTAAATGATTTCCAACTACCTTGAAAATGGGCATTTATTGTTCTTTAAGATGGTTTGAGAATGTACCATATGTGTTCGTATATGAATTTTGTGAATGAAATATGAAATAATGATAGAAATGTATATGACATATGTCATGCTCATGAAATCAAGTTTCCAAAAATGTGCCATATGGGCAACATGTTTCAAGATCATGAATTACATGTTTTGTGGGTTTGTGGTGGTCTGTTATGTCTGTCAAGTGCACTTGATTAAAAAGGCCTCTCTTGCCTGCCCGCTAGTGGCATGGAGCTCCCTCGCGGACTCCCATAAGTTCAAGGTTACGAAAGACCATTTTGTGGGATTGTGATAGTACGTTCTATTCACGGCTACACGGGACCCGTATGAAAAATGTGTAGTACGTTCCGTTACGGTTCTACCTAAACCATTATGATGTGCTTATGTGTTTACATGTGTTGACAATTTTGATGAATGTTTAACTTATGTGAATTGTGGTTTTGGTTTGACAAGTTGAGATATAAATGTTTTATAGATTTTGTGATAAATTGCTATAATCATGAAGGTTTTTAAGGGTTTTTGTTTATTTTCGATTATAAAACTGTTATCCAAGAGCGTTAAACTCACCCTCACTCCTTCCTACCCACAGGTGATGAGCAAGTTAGCGAGTGATCGAGATGAGCGTCAAGGCATCACTCCATTTTTGTTCTTTGATCTTTTGAAATGAGAATTTGTAAAATAGTGCTTTAGTTGAATTTTGAGAACTTATTGTTTTGCAAAGTTTGTATTTTGGATTCTGTAGTAAGGTAGCTCAAAATGCTCGCTAAAGCGTTGTAAAACTCTAATAAATTTGCATTATTTTTGTTTATGACTTTTCAAATTTTTACATTGCTATTTCCAATTTTTCATAAGGGTAGGATTGTTTTCTGTATTCAAAGGGGAATCTGGAATGATCTGTGTAGAACTGGTAAAAAGTTTCTTTTGAAAGTTATAGAGGATCTTTCCAGCTTTCCAACGATATACATTTTGTAAGTTTTGGATATCGTAGTGGAAAGTTATGATCATTTGAAGTTTGTGTTGCAGCGTAGGGTGAACTTTCGGGACAGTTACATTGATTGGAAATTTTAACCCTTTTAGAGGTAAAAATCGTTTGTAAGGCATTGATGGAAGTTAGAGATCTAGAAGTCTTCTTTAAAACGATCAAAGAATGACCTTAATCCGATATTTGTAGAGAAAGTTATGCCCTTTTTTCTACTTCATCTTAGTTGTTTTAAACGTTAGACGGAAGCCACAAGCCATTAGACGGAAGAAACACTAGACAGAAGACACTAGACAGAAGGCTACTGTTCATATTCTATCTTCTGTTCTATTTTTGATCCTTTACAAGTTAGAATTTGACTTTGAGGTCTTCATAAAGGTTGTAGATCTCGAAGTCTTCTCTCAAACAGTCCAAAAACGAAATTAATCCAACATCTTTAGCAAACGTTATGGTAATGGCGCCAAGGCACATACAATACAAGTAAGGATCTAATCATGTTGGATTCTTTTGACCATAACTTCCTCATCCGACCTCCATATGAAGTGATTCTTGTAGCAATGGATTCCTAACATCGTTGCCTTTCTCTCCATGAAAATTGGTATATGTCTGGAGTTGATTTGAATAAGTTTTCAGGTGAGAAAGTGAGGGTTCGGTTGAGAGAGCATGAGTGAGGTATGTACATGCTTTAGTTTTTTACGTATATCATGAGCTGTAGAGCCCCAATTGAGATGATTCCTGCTTCAAAACAAACTAGAGACTTAGAACTACAATTTCTTGAAGAGGTTAAGTTGTAAGTTTGGTGATTGATTGGTAAGGGCACACCACCCTATTGGAATGATGGCTAATGACCCTACAGGGCTACAAGCACAAGGTTTATAACTCCGGATGTTGGGCTCCGGAATCGTGGTCCAACAGATGAGGTTGTAGATTAAACATGGAATGTATTCTTGTAGTTGGGGATGGTACTAGCCTTACTAAACTAGCTTTAAGAATTTTGTGCTTCTTCTTTAGTAATCCATTTAGTTCAACTAGAATGTAGCAGCAAAGTATCTATTTGGACTTATTTATTTTTAACCTTTTGATGATGGCTTGTGATCTTGATTTGCTTCAGTTACTCTAATTTTATCATGTCTTCAGACAATTGAATGCACTATATTTACTTCTTCCTGTTGCTTTCTTGAAGGATTTGATGATTTGTATATAGGTACATTTTCAGAATAGTGAATCCTCATACTTGTGTTTTAGTTCTTTACACTGACTTCTTTTTGGTTTTCGAATGATTAAACAGTTAATTAGAATACTTCCATGAAATTTAGTTTTGTGTGGTTTAATCATTTTTCTAAAGATTCTTGGTTGATAGTTACTTTGTCCCATTTTGAGGAAACATAGAATCAAGCATGGAATTTTATGTTTGTTGTTAGTTAGGAGATGAAGCATGGCATTTTCTAGTTTAGATATGCTTTTAATGAAGTTGAGGATTTGTTCCTTTCTCTTGCATCATTATGATAAAAACCCACAGAAAAGGCGTATGTTGGCTCCAGAATTTTGATCAATGATTCTCGTGTCCTCTTGAGCAAGTTTTAGTAAGTAGGTTAAAGTCTTTGAAGAAGTTTAGGTGTTGATTGTGCTGAGTTAATATTCAACAAAGGATGAAGGAATGTGGAACATTCCTTAAGTAATGTGGTTCATTTTATGTCCAGTAGCCTGCTGTGTTTGAAATCTACCAACCTCTTATTGGATACAAATCAGACAATTTAATGAGCAATTTCAGTGAGGTCCCTTTTCTTTTTCAATCATTTTCTTGTACTAGTAGCTGCTTCCAATTTAGTTTACAAAGAATTATAAGGACATATACAGAAGTCCTCCACAGCTGATGTGGACTTGAGCTCTTTATAAGGATCAAAATTCAGTCCATAATTTATGTCATAGACAATAAAAAGGAAGAGGAGAGCAGTTATGTAATTGTCAATAGAGATGATAAAAATCTGCTCGGGATTTTTAGTGTTCTTGTATATGTAAGTGCATCATGCTATTTAAGAATCCTGGTTGATTGATTGACATTTCTAGCTTCCATTTTTCATACTTCTGGCTGAAGAATCAACATTAAGGTGGTTAAGGCATATGCTTCATAGGAGCCTTTCTTCCTGTTCACGTAGGGTGTTCCTTATGAGTTGTGTTGCTTGGACTTTGGATTATTGCTTTGTAAGAAAATTTTGCTTGATCAAACTATTGCATATAAATAAAAATCAACGATCGTATTACAATCAATTATAGTCAATGAGTTGTGATGTTTGGACTTGTCAATTACTGTCATCACTTCCAGTATAACTTCATGCATGCAAATTAACATAATGTGAAAATTATGAGAAGTAAATGAATGCATTTTGGAAGTATTCATCTGACAAAGTATCTGTAACTTTGTGTTGTGTTGACCTCTTTATTTGAAAATTTTGACATGTGAAAATTCTGAGAAGTAAATTTCCCCTTTGTAGGACCCATTTAGTATATTCTTTATTAGATTTTTTTCTTTGCTATTATTTTGACATTGTACATTATTGTTTCCTTTATAAATTTATGCATTTGTTGTAGCAGGTGGCTTTATTATACTCTAAATACTTGGACTACTGGTTATCTTAATTGATTGGGCACCTAGTCCACTAGTTTCTCTCCGAACCTACTTTTTCCTTTGCTTCGTCATTCTTTGCTTCAACTCTCAGTATTCTACTTCTGATGCCTTTCTTGCTATGTTTCTTAGTCATTACCATGTTAAAATATTATAAATTATAGTAAAATTCATGTAAACATGCAAGTGATTCACATAGGACCTGGTCTGCCCAAAAAGAAGAATAACACTACACCAAGCAGCTTAATACCGACACAACTATAGTCGAGGTACTGTTAGTTTCTTGGAAGTGTAGCTGATGAGCCACCTGCTCGTACACAGCCAGAGGATCACACACCTGCACCTTGTGAGCCTACTCAAACACCAAGAGATGTCACATATGCGCCTATTACTCATCCTAGAGATAAGTATGTACAACTTTTGAATATGTGACTCAATATTAGTTCTCCATCAAGTTCTCAAGAGATGCCTCTAGCTTTTTATAATCAGTCACCAGTAAATGACACTTTTCCCAATGTTAGTGCTACCTTTACAAGCATTGCAGGTATGATCTTTCACATCACATTGGTGAAAAATATAAATTTAATAATTTTATTTATCTAACCAATTAAGAGTATGTTATTTGTTAATTGTAAAATATTTCTTTACTATTTTAGGATCCACGACTGATCCGAAAAAGACAAGGGGTGTCACAAAAGGACATAGATTGGCAAAGATTAATAAGGCAATAGGTAAGAGATTGGAGATAGATATCTCCTCCGCTGAAGGACAACCAACCAACTCTATACAGCTTGCCAAATTATCAAGTGAGATTGGTGTGGTGTCCCTAACTTCCTTACCTGTAAGAACAAAATGGAAAAAAATATCTAATGAGGAGTTGGACATTGCATTTGATAAGTGAGACATAAGTATTATAAAACTATCTAATTTTTTCCATATGCCTAAAGCTTTGACCAATAATTTATAATTTTTTTCAGCAAAAGTTGGAAGTCAAGGTAATGAGGATAGATAACGAAGTACATGCTGTTATCAAGAAGTTTCTTTTTTTAAGTTCTAAAGATCAAAGTTTCATTTAAAAAAGCATTATAGCAAGCACAGAAAGGATGTTAAGACACATAATGTGACGGTGGCAGAGTGGATGGATTTTTGCGAATATTGGGTGCAATCAGCTACAAAAGTTAGTTAATTTGATCACAAAACTTAATTTCACAACTTTATTGACAATTGATTATATTTTACTATTTATGAATTGTGATTTATAGATGTCATATTAGATTTTGTTACGTGTACGATTAGGAAAAAAGTGAAAAAGCCAAATTGGCTAGGAGTCAGGTCAAATGTTGACCAAACTCCTGGTCCAAGGCCTTTGTAGCGATACGGCATGAGATTGTGAGTTATTATCTTTTTAATTATATTTTTCTTTGATTGACATTTCAAAATTTATAATAAATATTACTATACAACAGAGTGACAAAGATGGAGAAGAGTGTGACTGGATGAAGCTATGGTATCACACTCATTATGATGAAAGTAAAGGTCAATGGACAACTACCGAAGGCAGAGAAAAATAGGTGAGTACATAGTTCATTTACAAATATTTCTTAACTGAGACTGTGTATGTAATTAATTGTTATTTTTCAGGAATTAATGTGTAAGGAATTAGCAGATTCAATAGAACAAGGTCATCCGATGATAGTGGATGAAGTGTGTGACAAAGTCTTGGACACTAGATCAGATTATGTTATTGGTATGGGAGTTGGGCCTCGACAACAAGGGAAGTCTTCGGTCAGAAATGAGACATCTAATTAGAGTTATATAATTCAAGCTCCAATAAGTCTGGAATTAATTTAATCTCATTAGAATTAATTCCATCTTATTAACTAAATGTCATTCCACTAAAGACAATTAGTTGAACACTTGAATTACTAAATATTATGAGAACATATGTTTCAAATAGGATGTCCAATTGAAAACTCTAATATGAACCATATTATAGCCATCTAGACAATTAACACAAAAGGTCTCATCTTGGTGTTAAGACTTCATGGGTAGCTAGCCCATCAAACTAATGGCATTGGTTTAATCACCAATCTCCATATAACATCTAGAAGTGATGATATCATTATAAACTCTTTCTTTGAGTGAATGTTCCCTGATATATGTTTCAATTAATAATTACAACATGCAGACACTAGGTTGATACTTTGTAAAAATCCATTCCGAATATATAAAAAATTATAAGGAAACATATATGAGCTCACCATTCATCAAGATTGTGGTTTATAATAAACGAAAGCTTAAGTTGTATGTTTTAAGATTAAAGTGATGACCAACTTTATTCTTTAAAACATACTTGATTCCAGATTCATTTAATAGTGTTATTATCGATAGTTAACTACTATTATGATATTAACCTCATCATTCCCTTGAAGTAAACTCCTTTACTTGCACATAGATAAATCGCAACACTATAGTCCAAACCATAATCAAGTGACCAAATTGATTATTCAACTTTGAATCAATTAGATTTAGATTCTAATAATATACATGTTTTCCATACAACTCTATGTATATGTATATACTTACAAAAGAATCTCGGTACCTTATGACTAGATATATAATGCTCATATAAATAAAACCAAACTCTTTTGTTTTATTAATAATAAATATTTTC
>JAOSBM010000003.1:20039236-20057497 GCA_027568955.1 Erythroxylum tenue
CTTTTGCCCATTGTAGATTTCATAATGAGCTGCATTTTTGGTGTTCTTTGACTTGCTACTCATAACAGAGCAACATACACAAACTTGATAAGAAAGGTAAAAATGTACTAAGTTGAAAAATACGAACAGGTTCCTCAGGTAATTTTGTACTTTGTAGGTTTATGTTGTATCATTTTTTACAAGGCCTGATGATTGCTTCCTTTAACTTGTGTGGTTTTACTGCTGCAGGTTATGGGAAAATGTCAGAGTATAAGCATATCTTTACAGACTTTTTCTTGTGCCTGGTGCACAGCTAATTTTCTTTTTTCCTCAAGTAGTCAAGTTTCATTTGTTTTCCTTTATACTTATATTCTATCAAGGACAGTGCTCCAAAGAGCTACACACGCTGCAAGGATGGTTATGAGATCGTGAGAAATTGATATGAGGATTTGGTGATGATGAGTTTGACAGGAAGTAACTGTACAAGAAAGAGCCATTAAAGTTGTTCCGAGAGGTCCAACTCGTCCCATTGCACCTAAAGGTGGTTCTGCTCAGACGGGTTGAACACTCCTTATGTTTGAGTTTGTTGTTACTAATTTGCAAGACGAGTCTTGTCTGTGACTTTGTTTGATCATAAGTTTGGAGGATGTAGAGAATAGTTTGTAACAATTCACTTTTGATAATTTGTAAGTTTTAATATTTTAATTATTATAAAATAATTTTTTTAATTACAAGTTTACTTAATTGACAACTCTCAAATTTTGCATTTATAATTGACTTGTGGATCTTGAATATTATAAAATGTAATAATTTAAGATTTAAAATATTATGAATTTTATTACATTTTTTGTAAAAATTCACTAATTGTAAAATATTATAAATGTTATTAAATTAAAATGATTTTTGAAAAAATGGAAAATTAAAAAATGAAAAAAAAATGGAAAGTTATTAAACAAGTAAGATTAAAAAACTATTTTAAAAATAATTATTAAAATTAAAAATATTAAATTAATATGATTTAAAAATGAAAAAAATTAATACAAATAATAAAAAATGTCGCGGAAGACATTCCGTGACGTTTTTAAAAACGTCGCGGAATACATTCCGTGACGTTTCTAAAAAAACGTCGCAGATTTTTTCACATTTTGTGACGTTTTAAAAACGTCGTGGAATGTTAGACAATCCGTGACGTTTTTTAGAAACGTCATTGATTGTCTAAACTTTCAGTGACGTTTTTAAAAATGTCGTGAAATGTCGGCATTTTTCGCGACATTTTTTTTAAAACGTCGCGGAAAACATTTGCCTACACCACATTCAGCGACGTTTTTTGTGACGTTTTTTAAAACGTTGCAAATGCTCTTCTGCGACGTTTTAGGACCTTTTGTGACGTTTTTAAAAGGTCGCAAAAGGGCTTGTTTTCTTGTAGTGATCTATCCTAAAATATATGCTGCCAAATGTTAATGACCAAAAAACTACATTTATATATGCTATCATATAGTCCATATAGACTTAATGATATTCAACCATTAACATATTCAAAATACAATAGCCAAAAATTATTAGTGTATTAAAATATACACCTATATTATCTTCCTTTAATCCGTATGGAATATAAGTCCGTCAACTAAAATACAATAAAAAAAAGTATGTATGGGCACTTCAAAATCTTGCTCAAAGAAACCTCTTTATCCACTCTTAGTCATCACCTTTCTAAAAAAATTCAACAAGAAAATAATTACGCTCATAAATAGGTTGATATATCTAAAGAATGAACTACGAACTACGTTATTGTAACCTCTATTTAATAAATACTAATTAATGTAGTTCAAAAACTAACAACAAAATGATTCAATTTTTTATAAACAAAGTCAAAATGCATAAACCTCTCAATCCACATTGGGTGCAATATATTTGCAAATGAAAAAATAAGCAAAAATAATTTGCACTTGATCTCAATGGAAAAGATAATAAGATGAACAACATTAAATTAAAAAGACCTTTTTCATCTAATATTCTGCATTTTGAAATGTATGATTTGGAAGAATAGAATATTTCAAAAAAATGCTTTAAAAATCTTCTCCTTGATTACAGTTTAGATGATAATAGAAAGATAGTATACTAAAGCAAACATAAAGAAGTGCTAGCAAGTATATGGGCCCTGGCGTAGCCATAGCCAATCATAAACTAAAAACATTGAGGTTATATATAAAAGAATAAATAAAGATAAGATACACTTTTATATGTCGAGGCCAAGACATGAAATTCTTGTATGACTCTGCCTTGAGAATAAGGGAATAAAACTAGAATGCTTAGACGGTGAGAATGTGAATAACTCGTATATCTTTATGTCATATCAAAGTACCTTAGCATCCTCCTAAACCTTCATCCTATAGGTAGAATGATTTTAATGTCCTGACTAGATTTTCGATCTATTTTATTCTATTGATTAGTAGTATAATTTAGGATGTTAAAAGTTAAAAGTAAATGTAACTTTGATAGCAAACTACTTAAGAATAAGAGAGCAATGATTAAAAGCTTTAGGATAATTATCAAGCTCAAGAAATAAACAAAAAAAGTGTAAAATTTAACTTCATTGGTTACTAACATCCCAAGAATTATTTATAGAGATTGAGTCTAAGGAAAAATAACAACAATATTAACACAAATTTTAAAAACTAGGAATCACTACTAAGATATAACTCTAATTCAATTACTAAGTTAAAAAATAAAATAAAGGAACATCTAACAAAGTAAGACTTGTACTTTAAATAAACTTGGTCCAGTAACTAACTAGGGTGACAGTCAATGAAGAAGCAATTCTAAGTGCTTAAAATGAAGGAGACATGATGAGAAAGAAAAATAAATGACAAAACTAATAAAGAGAAAAAAAAAGACAAAACTAACATATAAATGGTGTAATACAAACTAAACCACACAACACTGATAGAGAGATTGAAATTGCCCTAGTTGTAGGAATCTTTTCCTTAAGTTACCTTTCCCCTATTTCGTATCTATCCCTTGCCTAAACTAACTAGATCTAAACTAAAATTAACATCATATGTATTTCATCATATGCATATAAATATAAACAAAAGGTCCTCACAAAATTTTAGCTAAAACTCATGTGAAACTTCATTTCTCCTTACCAATTCCTATTCTTCATTTCTAGTTTAAACATAAAAGAAAAATTCAGTTTGCTCTTTATACCTACATACCTATGCTTACTACTTACGTGAAAAGCTAGCTAGTCCTCTATATGTTTTGAGTGTACTCGCATATTTTATAGATAATAAGTTTATTTTAAGATTATATTGGTCTTGTTTTAATTTTTAATTTATGAGAGTTATTAAAGAAACTAATAATCTGCAAAAATTTCATTTCCAAGTGTTCATATTATCCTTCTAACTAAAGCAAGATGAAGCTAATTACATAGCATTGCTAGCTCACCTTGGTACCGTCTTTGGTTGTTCCAATGTAACGCTTAAATCAACATTATAATAACAAAAGAAGAGAAAGTCAACGTAAGATTGGATTTTATGTTAATATAGTGCAAGTATTTTTTGCTTCAAATTCAACCATTTCTTCAACCTCCTTGTTAAATAAAAAATAGTTTATTTCAATAATAACAAAGCTAATATAGATAGATGCACCTATAAAAGAAGTCCAATTACATTAGAAGAAAAATGTTACCCTTTATCATTGAACCCATCCCACAAAGAACAGAGCCCAAACTTATAAACAACACCATTGTTATGTGATCACTGAAACATATTGCAATAAGTAGTATTGTTAAAACAAATAAATTAATGGCAACATCTAATCAAGTATTTTGTTGGCCTTAATTTTTTGAAGTAATGAGTGATAACTCTGGTTTCTCGTTGTTCAAGAATTTTTTTTAGGCAGTTCATACCATCCATACATAATGTTTTGATCTAAGATTTCAATTCTTCCTTGTTTCCACAAGAACGTATTGTTCCATATCCAAAATATGAAAGAATGAGGTGCTTTCGCAATTCTACCAACCTGTGAATTTTGTTCCATTGAATTCCTATTTCGTAGCCACATATCTTTCAAATGACTCTTCAAACATAGGAAATGATCTAATTAGTAGAGCATAATGGATCTAAAGTTCAAGTCGACATTTTTTCTAGTCCATTTGGTGAGGTTAGTTACCCATCTAATAGTATTTATTGCAAGTGCTCCCACCACTCTATTATAGGGAATGCTCTATCGAGTGCCATTTCTTTCAATTTTAGGCCAACTTCTAAGTAAAATCCATTACATATTATAGATTCAAAAAAAAATTAATACTGATATTAAAATAATATATTGAATAATTATTTTTAAAAAACATTATATCATTTTAATAAATTTAAAATTAATTATAAAAAATTAAAAAGATAGTTGGAATGAAAAAAGAGAGTCAAGATTTATAACAATTAAAGTAGTTTTTTAAAACATGTTTTGGTTAAAGAGTGGGATTGGTCCAATGTAGGTGATCAAACATAAAAAGGGTTAAATATAGAGATTATAGATTTAGTCGAAGAGACGGTGGAGAGTGACAAACAATGGAATTCAAGTAAAAGGTAGATGATTTACCTGCAAAATTAAGAAGTTCCAAACAAGGGATTTACGAAGAAGAGAACTAGAGATGCCATTTTTTAATATCATGTTTTAAGCTTGATGGACATAGCAAGTTTCTCCTATGATAAGCCTCATCTAGGAGTCCTAAATTCAAAGATTCATCCTCTCCTACCACGTTCATTCTCCCCATGTCAATCCAATTTAGGTGTAGGACCTGTAATCAGATGGTGCCTAGGACTCATTGATCCGATTGCTTGAATCCCTTTTTAGATTTGAGAATTTCATAAATAAAAATAGGGAAGGGCCTTATCGGCGATGAAGGTAGGTCTCACTGAACTAAGTCAAAGAACAGCTTTAGAGAAGAAGTTCTCCAACCCAATATCTCTTCATACAGAGATTCACACTGTTAGAGATCATATTATTATTTGTAGGACCTAATCTGGTTCTTGTGTCCCATATTATGTTTCAAAGATCAAAAGAATTTGAATAATACCTGAGTAGACCCTTTGACTTAAACGTCCATTTGCAGTCTCCTCCCAGCTTTATCCGCCATCACTTCTTAGATAATACAAACAACCAAGATTGGAGAACAAGAGAAACAAGAGATTGAAACATAAAATAGGATTTCTCAAGTTCTTGTCCATTTCTTCGTGATTTCTTTTAAAACATTATATCACATTCATGTTGTCATTGGATTCGTCTGGACCAAGAGATGTAACCTTTTGAAGTTTCAAAGTCACCCACTCATGCTTCTAAAGAGTGAGCCCCTTCAAAGAAACCCTCAATAAAAAAAAAAGGAAAGAAGATCGATTTGGCGATATTTCCTTACTTGAGAATAATAGGGGCAATTTTTAGCTCTATAATTAATTTGTATTAAGTTTATCGTTTTATGCCCGCTCCATCGCTCACTTGCCTTTGCCCCTTAACTTCATAACCCTTTAATCTTAATTGAATTTCTTTTTTGACTAGAATCTCAGTTAAACAATGCAAACTGTTGTTCATAGGGATTAGGTTTTGTCTTTAAAAAGGGAGAGAAATTAGGTAAAAAGAGTTTGACACCTTCGTATATATTTCATTTACTTTTATGTATTTTAGAGCAATTGTATCATGTTTTTAATTTTAATAAATAAAATTTGGTAGCTTATTTAATTTTACTAAACATATTCTGAATATTCATTAGTAAATAGAGAAATTTTATATTTTAAATATACATTTGTAAGTACTTTTATAAATAAATATGTAACGTTAATAAATACCCTTTAATAAATAGATGACTGAAACTATATCAATAATTCAAGATGTTGCATATATAAGAATTTATTGTAACCTTTTTTAAAATTGTGATGTCTTTTCTTATATATAGCAACAAATTATTATTATCTTCTCTTTTTAATATTATTAAAGGTAATACTTTAAAAACTATTGCATTATAACAATTTTTAGTAACACATTTTTAAACTGTTACAAACATGTTGTTGCCTAAAGCTCTTTTTGCCATAGTTTAAGAAAAATGTTAGTTGAAATATTGAAATTAGTAAAAAATAATAAAAGAGATATTGATGTTTGATAGTTGATATTTGATCGGTACAAGTTTTGGTGAAGCATAATGAATGATGAACCTTTCAAATTGACTAGAAGGAGTCGTAGTCAAAAGCAATATGATGAATAGGTTTTTTATGGATTCTATAATTATAAGGTTGGTTAGGTAGTAATAACAAAGTATTTTGTTATTTGGTAATGAACAATATTTTTTTTACCACTTTGTTATAAGAAGATGGATTTTTTTTAGGTGGATAGGTGAAGAATTTGGTGAAATGGCAAAATCTATTATAAATAAATTAAAAGATGAGAATAAGTGGTTAAAGTTTGAAAACAAGGTAAAAGATGGAAGGAATATAGAAAACATACACAAGCTGCATAGTAAATTGGCAAAAGTGAAAACGATGATGAAATATAAAACATAAAAGATAAGAAAAACGTAAAGGGTGGTGATATTTAATTATAGATTCAGGTTTTGTAATATTTATAGCTATATCTGTAACTCTATTTATTGAAAATTTAAAGGATATTAACTTTAACAACTTTAGTGTTCCACCATAATAGTTTGATAAGAATATTTTGTTAGAATTAGAACAATATGTATGTCGTGTAGACAAATATTTTATTAACTTCCATAATGTTTTTTTATAGTTATTTTTGTAGCACCCCACTCTCGCAAGACACGTACTTGACATCCTAAATGATGTTCGAGTGCGTATCCCGTAAGGGTGGCATGCTAGAACAATCAAACATTCGAAATTCAGTACAAATTTTTCACAATTAGCACAAGCGTATGCAGAAAACAATAATCAAATCGAGCCCACTTTATTCTTAAACATTTCCATTCATATGTGTTACAATCATTTTACAAATTATCATAATTCAAAAGCCACTTGGACCCATTTCAAAGTCAAAACACTTAAATTCATACAGTCATTACATTACAAAATCACTTACAAACATTTCCCATTTGGAAAGTTAGTACAAACAGAAATATTCTTATACACATGATACAATAATTACGGAAGACTCAAGTTGATACAAAAATAAAGAAATACAAATGCAAACGTGAACTGATCCTGATCTCTATCTCTTACTTGTATGTAGTGGCTATACTCCCGTTAGCCTAACGGGATAACTCTTTAGAGCCTGAAAAATATAGCAATTTTTGGGTGAATTTTGTAAACTCAGTGAGTGACCATCCTCGATGGCTCACTCAATCACATAACACGTACAATTCATAAAATCACATTCATTTCAGATTCACTTCAGACATATTTCATATTCAGAAATCATTCAAACTATTTAAATCATACATATCGCATGCATATGCAATGCTTATGAGACTTACTTTCAATTTGTTATTTTGTTGTGACCGCGTGCCTTTTTCACTAACCCATATCCCTTAGTAGATACTGGGTACATTCACAACTGAGCCTGAGGCTCTTATCACATATCGAGCTTTAAGCTCTTTTTCACTAGCGACTCCGATCATAATTGCCTTTATCTTTCATGCATTCATGTAATAGAATGCTTCACTTTCTTATATGATCAATCAGTCACTTTCACATGTCATATTCACATTCAGAATACATTTATCATCGGACTGTGGTCCGACATTCAACATAAATGTTGATAAACACTTTTTCAATCTTATGCGTATTTGCATGTTTCTTCGGAATTTAACAATCACGTTAGATATCACATATTTCATCACATTCACATAAAAGTAGCACTTCAATATCACATTCATGCATCAAGTCTCGGACCTTCATTGTCCGTCATCAACATAAGCAAATCACATTCATATTGCAAAATAATCATAATTGTAATCGTTCAATGTAGAAATTGAAATGAGAACAAACAATGAAATGAGACCATCTAGGTCGACTCACATTACGCTCCAGATTACTGTTAGCTTCCATAGTCTGGAAACGTCTGAATGTGAACGTTTATCTTGCACATCAAAATTATGCAATACACACATTGCACACACATTAATAATTGCACAATACAAGTATTCACTTATGCACAATTGTGTATATGAACTATGTACAATACATGCTTAATGACAATCTCGGGTATTTTTCCATTATTCTCATCACATTATCAATCAAATATCAAAACCCACTTAAGTATCATTTGTACTTTTGGCTTATACCTCAATAAAACCATTACAATCACAATTCATAACTCATTTGCTCATTTTAGATTTTTCTGAAAACCGACTTTCGAGTCTACTGTTCTTGATCATTCAGACAATGAAAAAGGAGTAATTTGAGAACACTTTCTTATAGAAAATTTTTCCCTTATCTCTTGAGTTTCTAATGACACCAAGATCATACAATTTGATTCAGTATTCCAAAAGTTATACTCTAAATAATTCGGACTGTTCATAAACTATAATGGCACCCTGTACTCAACTTCCATCCAGAAATTGAAATTATTAGAGACTGAACTAAAACTAGATTTCTTCAGACCATTTGTATCCCTACATCTCTAGTTTACTATAGCATAAGATATTGTCAAAATACCGAAGCATGTTTAATGAAAATACTCCATTCATCAATTTTTCAGAACTGTTCATCATTTTCATCTCAAATTTATCACACATACTCTCCAAAATGATTTTAGATGGCTATAATTTTTGGTGGAGATATAGAGCAATGTGTTTCAAGTCTGTTGGTTCAAATCTCTTGTCATTTGGAGGTCAGGAGAGCAAGTTATGGCCAAAAAAAATCTAGGATGTTCGAATATATCAAAAGTCACTGCACCTAGTGCAATTCCAATTGAATATCTATTGTCACGATCATGCTTGTGCACGATCATGGAATCCCTGAATGACTCCATTTGTCAAGCACGATCATGCACTTCCCTTTTATTCAAACTTGCTCTTCACAAAATAGACCTTCGGATCAATCTTTCATGGACATTTTGACAAGGAATATGAAGGATTTAGGCAAAACATTCTTCTTAACAATTGTTCATTTATATCTTAAGTTTATAATGAAACTAATTTTATACAATTTGGTTCAGTATTATGAAATGTATATGAAAAAAACTACGGACTATTCCCAAACCACGACAGAATCCAAAAAATCAATTTCAAGATAAATTTGGAAACTCTTATAGACAGAATTCAATTTCGATTTCTTCATGAAAAATATAGAAATATGTCTCTAGTTTAATATAAACTTAAAATCATCCCATTTTGATATTAACAGTTTAATATATGGCTAAAATGCTGAGGCGTGTTCAGTGAAACACTACATTTGCAAATTTTCCAGCACCCTTCATCATCTCTTTCATCGGAAATCATCTCTTTTGCTTAGTCTATCTCTTCTAGCTTATTTCCTCTTTATTCCTACTTGTATTTCAACTCAACTCACACATAAACAAATAAAAAATCCATGATTAAACATAAACATCAAAAATAGAAATTTTTCATGCATATCCTTTACATTTTTCTGCATTTCTTCTTTCATTTTTCTGCACTCTTCTCGTACACATTTTCATTGATCTTTCAAACTCAAAAATCATTTCATCTCTATCTTAAGGCATCTTGATCATCAAATATGCAAAAACCTCACATCCATATTTTCATCTTAAACCCACGATGTTCATGAAAAATAATCGTTTTCTTATGATCATGTAATGACAAATAAATCACCAAATTTGATTCATATTTCTACCACTCATAAGGTTTAACAACATACTTACTTGTTAGAACTCCAAAATCTTCAAAATCCCAAAAAGCCCTAACTCTTCTTACAACCACGTACATCATCTTGAAGGTGGTTTGGGTTAGGTATTTTAGTGACAATGAAGGAGGTAACAAAAATAAATAGCAAGTGAGAAATGAAAGCAAGATTTGCTTGATAAGGTTAAGACAATTTCTGGAAGTAATGAAGTTTCTAGAAGATGAAGAAAGTGACAAAGAAGAAGAATAAGACAAAGTCAAAACAATTAGTTTGGTCTTTCAAGTTAAAAAGGAACATGGGTTTAAAATTTGGACACTTGTCCAATTTCTAAGGCTTTAACTAGTTTCTCCTTTAACTAGTTCAATCATCTCCAATTTTTGCTACAATTGTCTCCAAATTTTCAAAGTCATTTTCTCACAAATTCTAAAGTCATCTATGAAATTTATTCAATATTATTTAACTCTTATTTCTATTTCCATTCAACAAAATTCTAATCTAACTATTTATAATTCTCCAATTTGGTTTTCAACACAAATAATTCACAAATCTCCATATAAGCACATTAATAATCAATTATACCTGAAAAATGTTAATGAGTGCATGTACAGTCATTTAAGTGTGTGCAAAATAATTCAAATTCACTTGCGTGTATGCTAAAGTATGCATGAGCATGAAAATGCAAATTTCTAACCTCTTATTGATATCTCACATGTGTCATATCATAGGGGTCTAACCCTTAGTGTGAGAACGAGATGTTACAATTTTTGTATTCAATTATTAGTGAATGGTATTCTCCTTAACAAATATCCAATGTTGAAGGCTCTAAATATCAACAATACCAACTATTATCCAGCTTGTAAATCAACATAGAGTTTTAAACGTAATTCCCTCATTATAAATCAATAATTTCTTATCAATTCAATAAGTAGTTAATCAAGTTGTATGCTAAGTTTAATGTCATGCAACTTCCATTTAACTAAGTCCAAAATGTCATAAGTAATAACAAAAATGTACAAGAAAATGAAAAGTAGTAATTGTACCAAGTATAATGCTAAGCAATTTCCCTTTAACCAAGTGTGAAATGGAATAAATGATAACATAAATCATAACAAGCTCAAAATCAAGTTTATCATAAGTTCAAGGTCGAATCTAAAAGCCTTCTTCTTTTTGTGTTGCTCTCATTTACATAATGTAGAAGAAGTGATGTTATTCCATCCATTTCTTTACAATCCCCTTATTTAAAATTCAATTTCAATATAAGAATTAGATTCAACAATAACAGATCTTTGACGGCTACTTGGCCTTATTATCTAAAGTTTTGTCCTTTTTGTTTACATATGATAATAATAACAGTTATTTATTCCTTATATACTTTCAAATACTAATTGAGAATAGTTCCATGTATCAATTGACTTACTTGGTATTCAATTGAGACAATTTACTTATTGAAGTGTACTCCGTATTCACTGACCTTTCTCCCTTTACTCTTACTTCTACCTCTTCCTCTCACTATGTGATAGCTGCATAATTGACCATATTTATACCCCATATTTGATGTATTTTTGCTTGATATCTTATATTTTTATTGAATATTTAGTACTTATTGCATTTTTAGGTCAAATTATCACATTTTCTTATTAATTGTTAAGTTATTTAATTATATATACATATATTGTTTTTATAGGATTGATGGAGCTTAAGGAACCAATAAAATGCAGCAGCCAAAAAAATAAGAAGACAACAGCACAAGAGAGCAAAATATTTTCAAAACAACAGAACTAGTAGAGGAAAGAAAATTCAACAAAATGACACAGCCAGGGAGTAGAAATAAAAAGCCAACAAAATGTATAGTAGAACTAGCAGCTAGGAGATAGGGATGGCAATGGTGGTAGGTTTCGGTTCAGGTATTACTTTACCCATATCTATATCCATTTTTTATGACTCAATCCATTATCCATTTAAAATCCATTGGTTTTTACAATTTGCTACCCATATCCAAATCCACTTGATTGTTCGGGTTTTTAGATGTCCATCGGGTTATATAGGACATAAAAATGTAACTTCTAAATAGAAATATAAATAGTAGATTTTTGCGAACGCTCCAAATCAAAATTACTTTAATAATAATAAGTCAAGTTTTTGATTTGTATGTCTTAAAAAATTATAAAATTGGAATAATAAAAATCATAATGTCTAGTGCAAAGACAACATGTACAGAAATATCCAAAACTTCAAATTGTCTTTGCGTAAACTCCACAACATTCAAAACTCCATCTCCATATCACTGGTATTATTATCATCCTATAAGAAAATAAAATATGAAGAAAAAGGTGAGGATTGAGGAGTAAAGTAGGGATTTTAAAGTTGTTTCTTCTCAGAAAATATTAATATTTTATTATATTTAACCATAAATATTCAAGAAAAAATAGAAAAATAGAGTTAATAAAAAGCGGTTAGTTAATGGGTATCCATCAGTTCGAGTTATCATTAAACCTATATCCAAATCCATATCCACATCCATTTTTCAGCATCCATTTAAAATCCTTTTTTTAGCCTCCATGTCCATTTTTTCGAGTCAGGTAGTGCAGATATTAATCGGGTTGAAAACCTACTGTCATCCTTATTAGGAGAGAATAAAATGACAACACATCAGAGAAAATCCCAATCCAAAACGCAAGAATCCAGACATAAAACGCAAGTAGATGAGAAGCAACTCAAAAGCACAGTAGTAGGAGGAGGAATGACAATGTACAGCCAAGAGAGGAAGACAAAAATACAATCCAAGTAGCAAGAAATAAAACACAAAGAAGTAAGAGCAAAACGACTACATAGTAGAAAATCAAATGCAGTAGCTTAGGAAAGCAATGTAGTAGATAACAGAGCACCCCAAAACACAACGTCTAGTAGGAGAAAAACGCAGCAGTAGTAGAAGATAACACGCAGCGCATCATCGGAGATAAGAATGAAAACATAATGTAGAAATAGCAGAGAGAAGAAAGTGTAATACGTAGTATAGACCTTATTACATACCCAGGATCAACATGAAATGATTAAAAACGAAAGTAATGTGAAATACCTGATTTCAGTTCCATCTCTGATTTCAATGTCGATTCTGAGCTCCAAACGGTCACGAACCTCTCGAAACCTTTATGGAAAGTGTTTGTCGAGATACTAGCTAGTCTTTCTATAGTTTTCTCAATAAGTAAGCTCTATTAATGGGTTAAAGATTCCTTATGCTTACGATTTATCTGAGAAACCGCAGGAGACCTTAACCTTTATCGGGTTTCCCCATCACAAGGCCGATATGGACCAAATCTACACTACAAGGGGTCCATTTTCTACCCGGACTTTGACCTATTAATCTAGATCATTTATTGGGTCACTTTTTTATCTTTATCTAGATCAAATTTCGTAACTTAACAGATAATTTATTTAAAAACCAAAAATGTAATTAATAGTTGTCCAAATTTATGGGAAAGGACAAAATTGTCCAACAATCTCCCCTTTAGACAAGCATTAATTGCAATTTTGACTCTAGTTTAAAAATAGTTTAAAAATTCGGTTAAGCCATGCTACTAAAGTAGTCAACTAAGTTTTAAAACAAAACATTTGATCCAAAGATAATGAAAGTCCATCATTATGTCCTACAAGGCTTTTGATACCAAAAAGTATCAGATACATGTGTCATGTGTGACACAGATCCAATACAATCACGACTACCTAATACCTAACTAACATGAATGGGAAAATGGAGTGTGGCAAACTACGATGATACCTTTATGATCTTAATTATATCATCTTCATCTGTAGGTCTCGATTTTTCCAACTTTATGCTAAACCACATATGCTAAACTGCATTAGAGAAATCTTGTTTTCTCTCACCGAATGCTAAACAACATTAGAGAAAACCTTTATGTTCTCCAACTGAATGCTAAACTGCATTAGAGAACCTTTATGGGATTAAAAACTTATATACCCCTATGTCATGTCAAACTTTATAGATAACTACACTAAAACTGTATGTGTCTAAATGATATAGGCACAAGGTCAATCTATATATATGCCCAATGACCTTTAAATGCTTAAGATCGACACAAATCTTAAAACTTTTATACGTATTATGACGATGTAAGATAGCACGTATTACTGAGGATAAACGATGGTCATCTTTATTGATGAATCATCATACTATCATAATACATCAAAATGTACAAATGTACATGGAGCAAACATATCAATCCCCTAACTAATAGTGTCTAAAGACGTCAAAACACCCATACTGTATACTTGTGTCACAAACACAAGTGGGAAGTCCTTTAGTTAAAGGATCGACTTACATTTTCTCAGTATTTAAATGCTCCAAACCTTAATGTCACATTTTCGTACCAACACCTTTATGACCAAATAATTGATCCTAAATGCGAAGACCCTGTAATATTCTTTGTTGTCATTAAATAACACTGTAAGGAGATTACCACAGTACAACCGAATGGGTCTAGCCACTGAATCAACCACAGCAACTTAGAAATCAAGTTTCTAAGCTAAACTATTTGTGAGGAAGTTACCCATGTCTACTTGACACACTTCTAAGAAATGTACCATCTGCAAACTTAAAACTGTAACCTTAAGTGAACTTTTGATCATCCGGACACATAACTAAAATTTGAATCTTAATTCCCTATGAGGCTTAGTTTGTTGACTTTTCTATGTTTGTTGACTTTTCTATATGTCATCATATAATCCTTCCTTTAAGTATCTCAACACTCGCTAGACTGCATTCCAATGGTTTACAACTGAATTAACCAGATATTGACCAAAAAGTTAAACAGAAAATGCAATGTCTATCTAATACATAGCTGAGCATACACTAGGCTATCAACTGTACTAGATTATGGAACATTCCTCATAACCTCTCTCTTTACTTTATTCTTTGGATACTGTACTAAAGATTATTTCTCACTAAGAGAAACAGGTGCTACGACAGGTTTACTGTCAACTATATTAAACCTTTGTAACACATGCTCTGTGTATGCATTCTATGAGAGGTCTGATGAGTGTTGAGATCTATCCCCGTGAATCTGAATACTTAGGATAGAAGATGTTATACCAAGGTCCTTCATGTCAAAGTTATTGAAAAAAAATTGCATAACCTCATACAACATGGTCAAGTAATTTGACGTGAGCAATATATCATCCTTATGTAGTAATAGGAAGATAACTTTCCTCCCCTTGACCTCATAGTACAAGCATCTTTTTGCATGAAGCTGAATGAGGTCACAACCTCATCAAATGTAAGGTATCACTTTTGGAAGGTTTGATGTAAACCATATATTGATCTACATAATTTGCAAACCATGTGAGTTCCTTCTAGATCCTGAAATCCTTCAGGCTGTACCATATAGACCTCTTCATAAAGGTCTTTACTCAGGAAAGCGGTTTTAGCAACCATGTGATGTAACTCTATATCTTTATGATGTAACACAAAGTCAACCTTTCTCCTTGAGTGAACCATGAGGCAACTGAGCGAGCCCATAAACAATTGAACTTTATCCTGAAATCCTTTAGGTCCTAAAAACTTCATTTAAAACTGTTGAGTTTATAGTTCTTGATGCAAATCAACTAACTCCTAAACCTTACTATGCTTTATGGCTTGCATCTCATCATTCATAGCATCCCAACACAAATCCACATTGGGCCCAAAAATAACTTTTGTAAAAGAACTGGATCTGTAACATGTCTAATAGCACAGTCCTATACACCTAATAGACTATGTAATCGAATGAGATAGCAGGTCATCTCATTCCACTGGATTTACTTAACTGTATTAGATTTTGTAGCCCCAAGAACCTCTATGTCTACAGGTATAGGTTCTTGTTCCTATACAGGCACGGTACAAAGACCTAGATCCACCGGATCTAACTATATGAATAGTAGTTATGTAATAACTGTAGTATCCTCCCTGCTATCATTTGAAGAGAAAGGACCACCATCATTATAGAAATCGTATTCTAGAAACTTAGTTGTTTGTGATTCCACTATTCTGGTCCCTCCTTCTCTACAGTAAAATATGTAGCCTTAAAATGGTCGAGATATTTTACTAAATAGTAATGAATGGAACAAGCATGTTATTTTTCTTTCTAAGGATTATATTACCTCAGTAAGGCAGCCCCATTCATGAATGTGTGCAAGGCTGAGTTTCTAAACTTTTAAATAATCAGGTAGATTAGTCATGCTCTACATTAACTTCTTCAAGTCCTTTAGGGTGTTATAATGTCTTCCAACAGCACATCATTTTGCTCAGAACTACTCGGCATAGTGAGATAAGTCACTATTCTAACTAATTTCAAATATTTGACAAACGGGCCTTTTAAAGTCCTGAAACACTATGTTTGCCATGATATTCTTTTCCACGGTCAAATCTGACTATCTTGATGAATTTCCCAGTTAGTTCTCAACCTTCAGTCTTTAAGCAAGAACACATAACTGTGATGGGAATAATCATCAACAAATGTTAGAATACATTTAGAATTGCATAATGCAACTATATAAGGTCTACCGATATCTATATATATCAGACTCAACAAGTCTGAAGCATGAGTTGACTTAAATATCCTTATTAGTCAACTTACCCTTGCAACAGTCAGCACATATTCTCAGATCATCATAATCTAGAATTGAGAAATGCTTTCCTTGATCAATCTCTCAACCCTAGCTCTGGAAATGTGACTTAAACTTTTATGCCACACCATGTATGACTTCTCATTCATCAGGGTCCTTCATTTCATAACTTGTTTAGCAAGATACGAAGAAGCATTTATCTAATTAGGGGTAAGACACATTCTATATAAACCATATGACAAGAAAGTTATACCATTATGTTTTACATTAAACAACAACTATAAAATAGAAGTATTAAATGCAAAACGTCAACCTTCATTGTACAAAATTAATCAAAAGATTATATATAAAACGTGTTGTGTAAAACCTAAATGAACCTTACAACAAAGTTTCGTATATACATCCCCGATAGATATCACTTCCACTTCTTTATTGTTGTGAGTCATTAGTTTTTTCTTCTCTTTATTTGGCTTTATCCTGGATATGAACCTTAGCATTACGGAAGCACCTTGATTAGATGTTCCACTAAATAGCCACCAAGTACTTAATGCGACTATCGCAAATTAGATTCATAAATTGATAAACCAAAGTGCCACCTGATGATCTCATTAGTCTTTTCTCTAAACCTCATATTACTAGTTTCTTTATGTCCCTAGGATCTTTACTAGCACTTGTTTGACCAAAGTCAATATGTGGCGGGCTTCATCGTTGACTTCCCTTAAGCTACTTCAAGGGTTTTAGAAGTAGCAAGCTTGAGTTTCTCCTCCTTAGCAACACAATGAGCTATCAAAGCATTGAAGTCCCAATATTTGCAATCTACTGCGAAGATGAATCATTCTCGATGTATACTCCATTACTCCCCTTTCTTCCTGTATACTTGATAGAGAATAATTCTTTCACCAAGGCACTTATCTCAACACTAGATGAGATTGTGTGCAACATCCCACTACCATAAGGCAAATACCCGGATACCCGAAGGGAATTCAAGTACATACCTTATGATAATGGTATGTTAGGGCAAAACATATCCAACTTACACATGGAAATCCAACCTACACATGGCATCATCTAATATACTCGAAAGTCACTAATTTAAAAACCATTCATTCCGTTCATTCATAAGGCTTACACTGTTTCCACCAAACAACTATTTACAAAACCTTATACAGATTCTTAGCAAAACTACAAAAAATCAAGCTAGAGTACTCCTGGTATCAGCTGATAGAACTCTGAGCCATTTCTTTGTCCAAAAGATTCCTTAATTCCTGACTAAGGAACTAAGTCTCCTGTCTCGTACCTGAAAAGCTACATTGCAATTGTTGATGAGTTTTGCAAAACTCAATGAGTGAACCATCATTGATGAATTCACCGGATCATAATCGCATATCACATAATACACAAATCTTCATTCTCACATACATTTATTATTCAAAAACTCACACAGCATGGAATAACATTTAATCATTGAAAACAGATCATAAATAACAATTACATATGCATATGAGACTCACATTTGTTCTTATTGTTGTGACTGAATGCCTATCACATACTTATACAAATACTGTGTAGCGCCCCCTTATCGCAGGGTATACATCGGGATGCCCGTAGGTCATTTCGATACATATCCTACGATAAGAGTGAGCTACAAATAATCACTACTGTACTTCACATGGCATCATAATAATAAAACATCAATATAAAAATTACGAAATTTTTGAAACCAAAATGTTCCTCATTTCATTTCATCAAAACCAGAAGTTTACACAAATCTGTCAGTTTTTCACTGTCTGTACATCACTACAAAAACCTAGTACAAACTGCTATATAACAAGGAACAATA
>JAOSBM010000003.1:20070483-20094467 GCA_027568955.1 Erythroxylum tenue
TATAATCTTGCTTCTAAATCTGTTGAAGAATCTATTCATGTCAAATTTGATGATAGTTCTCAACCAAATAGAAGAAACGATACTGATAATGAAACCCTATCAGTGCCCTTGGTTGATAATGAAGATGTGTCACCATCAGATACTCCTCTAGATAAAGCAGAAGATATTCCTGAAAATCTCAGTTTGAAAAAGGATTGGAGATATAAATCTTCTCACCCAGAAAATCTGATTATAGGAGAAACTTCAGAAGGTGTGAGAACTAGGTCTAAATTCAGAAGAGAAGTAAATGTAGCTTTTATTTCTGAAATAGGGCCTAAGAAAATTGATGAAGCTCTTCAGGATGAAGTTTAGATTTTAGCTATGCAAGAGGAGTTGAACCAATTTACAAGGAATAAAGTTTGGTCTTCAGTTCCCAGACCCTCTAAAAAGTCTATTATAGGAACCAGATGGGTTTTTTAAAATAAACTAGACGAGTCAGGTAGAGAAAGTCGTAACAAAGCTAGATTAGTAGCTCAAGGCTATAATCAACAAGAAGGAATAGACTGTAATGAAACTTATGCTCTTATAGCTAGATTAGAAGCTATTAGGATTTTGCTTGCATATGCTGTTTGTCATGATATAAAACTCTTTCAAATGGATGTGAAAAGTGCCTTTTTGAATGGTTTTATAGATGAAGAGGTTTATGTAAAGCAACCTCCTGGTTTTGAAGATTCTAAGAAACTAGATCATGTCTATAGACTTCATAAAGCTTTGTATGGTTTGAAATAATCTCCTCGAGCTTGGTATGATCGTCTAAGTTCTTTTTTGATTGAAAACGATTTTAGAAGAGGACATGTAGATAAGACTTTATTTAGAAAATGTATTAAAAATGATTTCATCACAGTACAAATATATGTTGATGATATTATCTTTAGTGCAACATCTAAAAAGCTTTGTTCCAGTTTTGAGAATCTGATGAAAAATGAATTTGAAATGAGCATGATGGGTAAATTAAAATTCTTTCTTGGTTTACAAGTTAAGCAAACCGAAGAAAAGATTTTTATTCATCAACAGAAATTTATCAAAGAACTGTTGGTTAAATATGGAATGGAAAAAGTGAAACCTATGTCAACTCCTATGCATCCTTCAAACCTTTTATCTAAGGTTGAAACAGGTAAGAAGGTTGATCAAACCCTTTTTAGAGGAATCATTGGTTCTTTACTTTACCTTATAGCAAGCAAACCTGATATACTGTTTAGTGTCTGTTTGTGTGAAAGATTTCAAACAGATCCTAGAGAATCTCACTATATTGCTATCAAAAGAATTTTGAGATATCTATCAGGTTCTACTGATCTTTGCTTAATGTATGAGAAAGGTAAAGATTTAAGGTTAATTGGCTATTGTGATGCTAATTACGCTGGAGATAGGATTGATAGGAAGAGTACAAGTGGAGGTTGTCACTTTCTTGGCAGTAATATAGTTTCTTGGTTAAGTAAGAGGCAAATTTCAATTGCTCTATCTACTGGAGAAGCTGAATATATGTCAACTGCAAGTTGTTGCTCACAGACATTATGGATCAAGTATCAGTTAGAAGATTACTCAATACAAGAAGAACAGATCCCAATTTTCTATGACAACACTAATGCTATCAACCTATCGAAGAATCCAATACAACACTTAAGGATAAAGCATATCAAAGTTAGATATCATTTCCTACGAGACTATGTACAGAGGAAGATTGTTAGTCTACAATTTGTTGAGACAAATCATTAGTGGGCAGATATCTTCACTAAGCCTTTGAATGAAGAAAGATTCAAAGAAATCAGACGAAACTTGAATATGGTAGTTTTGAGTGACCAATTATCTGACACGTCATGACCTAGATGATTTTCTTAGTAAAGAAGATAAAAAGTCGTAAGTTTTCAAGAGAAGGTATTAGAGAGAAATCTTTTCAAAGCCTTTAGAATATCACCTACTCTAGAATATTCTTAAAATACTCTGAAATCGACTTTTGCAGAACTCTCAACAAAACATTCCATTATTCTATTCTTGATACCAAGTTCTTTCTGTTCACATTCTCAACTTCAGATACTAACATCATTACTTTAAGAAAAATACCTTTATGTGTTTAGTTTTTATTATCTACAGATCACAAATGGAGCAATCTATGATTTATGGAAGACATGTTGATTTCGAGTCGTTGAAGAAGAACCAGATGGACATTGAACCAGAAATTGATGCAGTGGATTGATGCAGTGGGATGGAAAATTTTCTTTCAGGTTCGTGAAACAGTCTATCTGAATGAAGTATATGAGTTTTGGAAGAATGCAAAAGTAGTAGACGATAATTTAGTATCAATGGTGGATAGATTGTCGGTTATTGTGACGCTGGATTTAATCAAGAAAGTTAGTAAATGTCCATGTGTTGGAGCAAAGGTGTCTCATAACACAAGATGGATGACTCAAGTCAATGCAGAGAAAGCACATATCAATCGAAAACTCTATGGAAGTAGTGACCCACTGGACAAGAAGGCGTCAACTCTTGTTCCAAAGGCTAGGGTTCTACATGCGCTACTTTTTCATTGTGTTCTACCAAGAACAGGGTCGAAGAATGTTGTGACGATGATAGATGAACAATGCTTGTTTCATCTACTCAACCATCAACCTATAGATCTCCCACACTTAATTTTGAGTTACATGACGAAGTTGAAAAGAGATTCTAATACCTTACCGTATGGTATGCTGCTGGCAAGAATCTTCAAAGATTCTGAAATTTTTCTTGATAGAGGAAACAGAATGAAGATGAACATAAAAAGCATCATTAATGCGTCAACCGTTAGTTGAATGGGTTTGGAGAATCAAGAAAAGGAGGATACAGATTCTATGGCAAAAGCAAGGACTGAGGGGGAGCGTATTGTCAGACGCAACTTGAGTGAAAAGGTTACTCCCACAAGAAAGACAAAACCTCAATCCATAGGAAGAATGTCTAAAGAAGAAAAGAAGAGTAAATCGTCAGATGAATTAATGAAAGCAAAGACGATTTCACACAGAGAAGAAAGCCAGGTGAAACAGTCTGTCAAACAAGTGTCGTTGAAAAGAAAGGGGGAGATACTTCATTTCGAGAAATCCAAACAATCAAGAAAGTCACCAAGATTATTAACCTTGCGTCAATAGGAACAAAAGAAAGGAAAAGGTTTGACTCATGGTGAAGATTCTAGAAAGACAGAGAAAGCACCACAGGCTACTAGATCTTTGGTCTCAATTTTTCAAGATCAGCCAGCAAAATCGACTAAAGAAATAGAACTTAAGAGGAAGTTATTGTTTGAAAGGAAGAAACCTCAACAACAACCTCCTTCTAGACTGGTAGAAGAAAGTAAGAAGCAGAAGACCAGTCAGAAAAAGAATACTTCAACTGATGTTTAACAAAAGACAAAGTTAGTTGAACACACTTCAGCACATTATAATCCTTTTCAACCTATCAGAAAAGAGGATTTAAGGCTGAAGGTGATTGAAGAACCTGTACCTGTTAGAAGTAGAAGCTCAATCATTATAAGAGAACCTTTGAAAAGGTCAGTCAAGGTACAATTCAAACCAATACTGATCAATAGTTGATCAATACATCTGTTAAATCATGGAGAGAAAAGGTTATATGGTGTTCTGCGAGATGAAAAGTCAGAACCATATCCAATGCAGATGTCCAAAGATCGATATATTATTTACCAAGTTACAAACAGAACATTGATCAAGATTGTACCAGACATACAACCAAGACCTTCAAACATTGTACGCAATGAAGACAAAGGAAAACAGAAGTTGTATCCTGAAGGGAATACAGATGATCTTACAGAAGATCAGATACAAGAAGTTGTGAGGAACATAGATGAGGCATGCAATGCATCTCAATCTACAAGAATCTATGTTTCACATCATATTTCTAAACCATCAGGAAGTCATTGTAGACGATTTACCACAGATGGGACTTTCCAGGTAGTTGGAAGAGTGACAAAAGAATAGTACAGAACTATCAGGGTTGAAGGTATTAGTTTCAACTTAGAGACTCTTGTGCATCTAATCATGCACCTTAGACCTTTGAGTTTTATATCTTCAATTAAAGACGTACTACACCTTCTTAGAAAACCAGTTCCAAAACTACCTAGACCTGATGACCTTGATCTCCCAGAAGGAAAATAATCTTTCAAACCTCCTGTTATCAAAATCATTGAATTAGATGTTTTACCTTTAGAAATATTTGTTGCTACAAACTTCCATCCACCAAGAACACCTCAACAAGATTCTATTATTGTTTTGGAAGAAGTTAGTCACACACAGCAGTGGAGTCAGGAAGCCTTAGTAAAGGAAATTGAAGAAATTCATACTAAGGTTGATGATTTGGGTGACTCAGTGGGTGATCTACATGAGGAAGTCGCTCATCTACGAGTTTTTATTGAAGAAGACCTCAAGTTAATCCGTACTAATATGCAACGAATGTTTTCTGAAATCATGAAGCATTTTCGATAAAGCCTTTTGATTAATAACAAATAGGGGGAGAAGAGCATAAGCAGAAGAAAGATAGGAGAAGAGCAGAAGCAGAAGAAAGAAAGTATATGGGGAGACCAGAGACAAGAAAAAGAAGACAGTATTGACTATAAGTTTCTTTTCACTTGTGTATATCTTTTATTGTCTTCTTATTCGTTATCCAAATAATATTCGGTTATTCACTTTTATCTTTCTAAAATTATGATTATTTGTTATCATAAAAAAGGGGGAGATTGTTAAGTCAAGAAGACTTCACGTCTATTAATTTTGATAACAATCAAATAATAATAATATTAGAAATAAATGAATTGTTTTAATAAGTGTGTTAAGCGTGCAGCAAAAACACAGAATAAGCGAAAACACAGAAGAAAAGAAAACACAGAAGAAGCGCAAAACACAGAAGAAGTGGAAAAGACAGAAGAAGCGCAAAACACAGAAGAGGCGCAAAACACAGAAGAAGCTGAAAAGACAGAAGAAGCGCAAAACACATAAGAAGCGAAAACACAGAAGAAGCGCAAAACACAGAAGAAGCGAAAACGCAGAAGAAGCGAAGAAAACACAGAAAAGAAGGAAAACATAGACGATACAGAGATGAAAATACTCTAGTACGTTTGACAGTTAGTCAGTTGGAGTTAGTTACAGAACTCAACTGAATAACGGTTTCTACAAGAAACAAGAAGCAGTTATCAAGAAGCAGTTGGAGACGCAGGCTATAAATATTAGTCGTAGTCGACGACTGAATAATTTTTAGTTTTTGATCTTTAAGCTTTCAAGTCATCACTTACATAGAAAAATTCTGTATTCAAAGTGCGATACACGAGAGCAAACTCTACTGTAACAAAAAACTCACAATATCTTTCTAGTGAGAGAAAGGAAAGGCTAAAAGCCTGAAGAGGCTAAGTCAGTTGAAAGAATACTTGGTGTAAGAGACCCGAAGAGGCTCTAAAAAGAAAAGAATACTTGTAACATTGAAGAAGTATGGTGAAATCTCAGACGAATTCTGAGGACTAGACGTGGCCCAAGGTTTGGGGTGAACCAGTATAAAATCGCAGTGTCTACCTTCTAACTCTTTACTTTTATTTCTCTTATTCTTAAATAAGTATATAGAAGTTATTTGTGATTTAACCACGAAGCTATTTGTGTATAACATTTTTGGTATTCATTTAATAAGTTTGAAAAAGTTATCTTCAAGAAATATCAAAGTTTTTGTATTCACTAAAAGAATACATAATTCAACCCCCTCCCCCCCTTTTTGTGCATTTTGTATATTATACGTGAATTCTATAATAACAAGTGATTACTTCAGATGGTATGTATAAAGCTCAGAAAACAATTATAAATCCTTTTAAAGGGAAGGAGAAAATGTACAAGCCTTACATATATATTCTTGACCGACGATAGGATAAGCATCTTACTCAAAGGATCCACTTAGCAACTTATTTTCTTAATCGTTATTACTTATATAGTGGAGACCCATGTACAAATCATATTATGGGTGGTTTGTTTAATGTTATTAAATGCAAAGATATTTTCTTTATTGAAGAGTAATCACAAGCGACTAATAAAATTAAATTGTATCTTGAAGGTTTAAAGAGTTTTGCTAAGTCGTTAGCAAAGAGAGAATTATGTAGCGTAGTAATTTTTTATATTTTTAATTCATTCTTTACTTATTAATAATTTATTTTTTGTTTTTCATAACTATTAATTTAAAATATAGATGAGTGTTGGAGATTATTCAGTGAAAGTGCTCTAATATTGAGAAAACTGATTATTAGATTACTTAGTTCTGCATGAGGTTATCAACATAATTGGAGCAATTTTTAACATATTCATACAAAGAAACAAAATCTTTTGCAATATCAAAGACTTAATAACCTTGTTTACATTACTTATAATATGAGAATGAAGAACATGTATTTTTATAGATTTGTTTTTATTTTTCATTAATTTTATTTTTATTATTGGCTTTATAATTTCTCTATTATTTATTAAGGGCGTTTAGTGAGAAGAGAACGTATGATCCATTTGATATTGATTGTATTAACTATATTGATTTTTTGATCAAAAAAGAAAAACTATCGCTTGATCTTGATTATAATGAACTTAAAAAGACCAACTTATGAAAAAAATACATTTTTTACAACGAATGAATTAAGAATTTCTACTGAAGGTCAGTTCATATCTTATTTTGATCATATTTAAGTTAAAAGTAAAATATATTATAAATTTACAGTTGAGAATAATTTTATACATTACTAATTTGTAAGTTATTTGAATGCAGCAGAAGAAGAGTCTTTAGATAACATTAGCTAATTTGTAACTTTTGACGATGATGATACACAATCATCTCTAGAACTGTAATTTTGATTTTTATTGTTATTTAAGTTTTATGTTAGACTCATATTTGATTTGAATTATTAGATTTAATTTTAAAAAAAATTAAAATTGATTGATTGATAATAATTAAACAATTGTTTGGAAATAAATTAAATCTCTCCCTTGGAATGTTGCGGTACATGGGGGTAAAAGCATCTCCAACCGACGACTGGTTGGGCGTACTAAGGGTCTCCAAGTCGATCATACCTTCCACTCAATTTCAAACGCCAAAAGTAAGGAGTTTATAATCAGGATGCATGCGCCTACTTTATCTTGCTTCCTTTAACCATTTTCTACCCCGTTATTTATTATTAGTTCATATAATAACAAACATAGATGTATTTTTTTATTTTAATAAAATATTTTATTTTATTTAATTTAATAATTTATTTATGTTTCCTTAGTTTAATTTTTTAAAATATTAATATTTTGAACGGCGGTCAATAAACAAGTAAAAATGCACTAGAAAAACAAGCTAAGCAACGGGGTCAGAAACTTCGGAAAAAGAGAGTGACTGTAAAGGCCCAAACTGGCTGCAACCCACAACACGAAGCACATTGCATCTCTCAGAGTCACCGGTTAGTTTATTGAGACCTCCGCCCACTTTTCGATGATTCCAAGAACGCGCACGACCCTTAAAACTCATCTCCCAGTCCCACTCCCGCCTTAGTAACAACAAGATCGTCTCTCTCTCTCTCTCTCACTCACACACACACACGCATCCACTCAAATGGCTCATTTACTCCAAACAACATTCTTCCCTTCCTCCACCTCCCTCCGGCGAAACCCGAACTGCTCGTCAACCGCCATCCAATTTCCAGATAATCGTTTAAGGACCACTCATGTGCAGGCCAAGATCCGGGAAATCTTCATGCCGGCGCTGAGCTCCACCATGACTGAGGGGAAGATCATTTCTTGGGTCAAATGCGAAGGCGACAAGCTAGCCAAAGGTGAAAGTGTGGTTGTCGTTGAGTCCGACAAGGCTGACATGGACGTTGAGACTTTCTACGACGGGTACTTAGCGGCCATCATGGTCGAGGAAGGTGGGGTTGCCGCTGTCGGCTCTGCTATCGCTTTGTTGGCGGAGACTGAGGCGGAGATTGCGGAGGCTAAGTCTAAAGCTTCATCTTCCTCGGCTACCCAGGTTGCTGCTTCGTCTAGTGGTGCTCCAGAGTCCGTGACAGAGAGGATTCCGGGGCCTGTTGCGCAGTCGTCGACAGTTGCGACAACTTCAAAAGCGGTGGCGGCGTCGGCAGTGCACCCAGCGTCGGAGGGGGGGAAGAGAGTGGTGGCGTCGCCGTATGCCAAAAAACTTTCCAAGGAGTTGAAGGTGGATTTGGAGAAAGTTATGGGAAGTGGGCCTAATGGAAGGATTGTGGCTAAGGATGTTGAGGCTGCCGCGGCCGCTGCTGCTGAGTCGGCTTCATCAGCTTCGACTAAAGTGGGAACTTTGAAGGCCGCCCTGGCTAGAGTTGAGTTGGGCAGTGTGGTTCCCTTTACTACGATGCAGGGGGCGGTGAGTAAGAACATGGTGGAGAGCTTGTCAGTGCCAACTTTTAGAGTTGGGTACACTATTACTACTGATGCACTTGATGCTCTTTACAAGAAGGTAATGCACCGGTGACGTGTTATTTCATTTTAGATGTTGTAATTGGCAGGTGTTGATTGCATTTTTTTTTCACTTTTAATGATGAATTCTTCTTTTCTTGTGGATGTTATGATCTTATTGAATGTTCCAATATGAAAGTCCGAAATGCAATTGGGTGGAGTAGGGTGTCATTGCTTGGATAAAAGAAGTTTTGGTTGTAGTCTTTTCTCAAATTGTAATGTACGAATACTTGATGTTTGAAATAGTGGTACTGAATCTGTGCTGGTTGTTTCTATTGCATTTATTATTCTGATGATACATCGTTAATATCATTATCCTTTCTTTCGGTGTTTAGATAAAGTCAAAGGGAGTTACTATGACTGCATTGCTTGCAAAGGCAACGGCACTTGCGTTAGTTAAGCATCCTGTAGTAAATGCTAGTTGCAGAGATGGAAAGAGTTTTACATATAATAGTAGCATCAACATTGCAGTTGCTGTTGCCGTGGATGGTGGTTTGATTACACCAGTGCTTCAAGATGCTGACAAGGTTTTGTTACCCTGCTTTTGGCTATCTGATGGTTCTTTTCAGATGAAAATCTAGTTACTAAATTGCACGATGACTTCTACTGATGCATTTTTCAGGTTGACATTTATTCATTGTCAAGAAATTGGAAGGAATTGGTTGATAAGGCCAGGGCCAAGCAGTTGCAACCTCAAGAGTACAATACAGGTACACTTAAGAGATATGAAAATTTGCAAGATGCTTTTATTGAAAAGGTTTTTACTTGACAAACAAAATTATTGTGAGTATTTTTTTTTTTTTTTTTGGCCCCTGAAGATCAACAATAGTGGCTATAAGATTCATCTTGTGATGGACTTACATGAGCAGATTTTAACGTCCATTAGTCATCAGAAGCATACTAATATCGTTCAACCAATAATTACTGAAAACTCCAGAAAAAGAAATTAAGAGAAAAAATATCAATAGAGCTTGCCATTGGACTATCAGCAATGTAATTGTGTGATGCCAAGGTTTTAAATTTCAATTATCAAATGCAATAGCTACTATGATATTGTGATCGCAACAACAGACATGATTGCATTTTGTGGCTGTAATGTATTCAAACGCAATTGCATCCAAAATTAATGCTCTAACTTGTGTTGCGAAAGAAAGGTAATGATTCCAAATTTGTCCTCTTTTTCTGTGAGAAGGAGAGTATTAATTTCTGGTTGCTTATATATACTTTAATTCTTTTGATGATGGAAGAGAGGAAACAGTTCCACACATGAAGGTCTGAAGTTCCTTGACTACCTTAGGGATCGACTAAGACCCTTGGAACTGTCTGAGACCTTGATTTGGGTGTGTGATGGTTCATAATTTTTGTTCTTGTAAAGGAGTTCCTTGATTGGTTATGAGTGCCTAGTTACGTACTCTTTCAATGTAGTGCATATGATCAGAGCTAGATCCACGTGCTTTTTCCCTTTCTAGGGACATGTTGAGAGTAACTTTATGTTTTTATTACTCAAATTGTTCTTTAGCCATGGATATATCATTTGGTAGGTGGTCGGCCTTACAACAAGATATCGGTATTGTATACCGATCCAAGGGTACTCAACATTTGAGTTTTTGTTCATCTGGAAGTCCTCTTCCAAGGCTAAATTCCATATTTTATGTTTTTCTTTGTTGTTTGTGTACCCTTTAACTAATTGAGATTGACTAATAAATTGTCCTAATGCCATCTTTATATTTTATAGTTGCTAGTTCTTGAATGTGACCACATTTTGGGTCCCATTGGATAGTCTTGCATGTTATTGTAGGTAGAATCAAGATTTAGCGTTCCCTCAGTTCAAATCTTTAAATTGCTGAGGTTGTGATAAAACTTGTACTTGACGAGAGATTAGTTTTCTCTGTGCGATATAAACATAACTTGGTTTTAGAGTTGGCACATGTTTTTGTGTGATTTAGCTTGAGGTACTTTTTAGAAAAAGGGTTCATTGTGGTAGTTGTTTATAAAGTAGTTGCTACAAAGTGAACTATTCCTAAATAACATTTGTCAAATTAAATTATTGATTTATTTTGTAAATGTCAATATTATGGTAAAAATTCAAAATTGATTTTCATCTTCTTTAAAAAATTGCAAATCTTGTTGATAATGTGGACTATTGATGGTAAAGTTAGTTAAAGGTCCACATTTTGTCATTGCATCTTTGCTCTTAAAAAACTTTAGGGGGCAGTTAGTTCACATGGAATAATGGTAATAAGAGTGAGAATGAATATATTGAGTAACGATAATTAATATAATCGTTATAATTATGATGATTGGTTAAGAGGAATGAATAATTACCATTACTATTGATAATTGTTGGTTTGTTAAAATATTGAGAAATAAAAATATGTTAAATTTTTATTTTACATCAAATTTTAATATATTTTAATTAATTATATTATCTTGTTAAAAAAGAAAAATATAATTAAATAATTATATTTTATTAATTATATTGTAATTAATTATATTTTAATTAAATATATTTTAATCATATTTAATTGCAAAAAAAAAAGTGTCATAGGCATGATAGTTTCTGTCACGCCTGTGACACTTGCTTGTTATTAAGGAATGAAAATCATTCCTCTTGTATTTAAGAGGTATCGAGTAATTCTCAAAAGTGGGATATTAAAAAACTGTTCATACAATGATCATACATAATTAACCAAACGTTTTTTATTCCTTACTCATTGATACCTTTTCAAACCTATTAACCAAGGACACCTTTAGTTTTCTCTTAGAAATGGCAGTATCTTCATGATGGCTGGCATTATTCTATTATTATGCTCAGATTATGGAATTGCCTTTATTAGCATAATGTCTTTGGTATAGCTAGATCATTAAATTAACTCTTAAATGATCATTTTAGATGGATATGCTTTAACCATCTTTAAGGAATTGTACACTGATGTTGATGTGAATGCTAAAGTGTATGAATGTAGAATCAGTGGTGTGAACATGAGAAAAATTGTCGTGGCTTAGTTGAGTCCTGCTTTCCATTTGACACGGAAGATCCACCCTATATAGGAAATGTTGCAGTAAAATCATTGTGTAGCATGCGTCATTCATGAACGGTGATTCTTAGAAAGCATTTTTTAATTAATTATATTTCAAGTCCAAGATGCTAAATGCCTTTGATTTGTTATATGCTTTGTTGTCAAATTTGTTGTCATAACTAGGGATGAAAATGGGCTAGTCTATGGGTCTAGATTTAGGTGTTTTCAATAGGTCGATCCGAGGCCTAACTCTTCTAAGCAAAAAGGGAGACCATCGTTTTGCTTAGAAGAGTTGGGTCTCAGACAGGCCTGAGTCTAGACAATCTAAGCTCTGACTTAATTAAAAAAAGTCGTTATTTTACACTTTTAATTTTAAAAGAAGTTAGTAGGGGACCTATTGCTATCCCTACTCATAACTGCTCTAGTATTTGCTCAACTTACCACCTAGAGCTTGGTATGTGTGGTAAAGAGCTAGCAGTACTTTCTCATCCACTAAAGTCCGAACTTTGGTGGGAAAGGTGATGTGTGTAGTCTAAAATGAGCCCTATGCAAACAAAAAGTGCCCAAATTGATTATTCAGCACTTCTTATCTTGTTTGCTTTCTTTTGTTTAAATTTTCATTGTTTTTACATCTCCTTACAGGTACTTTCACACTTTCTAACCTTGGAATGTTTGGTGTGGATCGTTTTGATGCCATTTTGCCACCTGGAACTGTATGTTCTTCTTTCCTATCTGCTGAATCATTTACCAACATTGATCTACTGCATTGTATCCGCGTGGTTATTCATTTCTTACCTGTACTTTTGCAGGGAGCAATTATGGCTGTTGGATCTGCTCAGCCTACTGTTGTTGCTAGCAAGGATGGCCGGATTGGTATGAAGAACCAGATGCAGGTCAGAAGCATATTTTCATTGATTTTCAATATGAAAAAAAGCTCCTGGATTTTGATGGAAAATTGCAATTTCTACAGGTAAATGTTACAGCTGATCATCGAATAATTTATGGTGCGGATCTTGCCTCCTTTCTACAAACATTGGCAGCAATTATCGAGGACCCCAAAGACCTTACCTTCTAGTCATTGTCTTGTCACCAATTGAGTCCCAGTCTTAAAATTTCATTGTCTTGTGTTCCCAGAGCATAATATCCTCCAGTAATCAGATTCTTGCAAAGAAATGTTGGGAGTTAATCAAAGTCTGTTGAAAGTTATAGAAAGAGGAAAAACCACTTCTTAGTTTTGTTCTTAAACAGTATAATTTTGTCACAGGTGCTTGCCTTTCCGTCGTCTTGTTTCTTCAGTGCTTTTTTCTATAGTGGATTCATTCATATTTTTCCATAACATATCCAAACTTCAATCGCGTCAATTATTTTATTCCCTTTCTCTCTACAAATATTCAGAAACTGTTCGCCAATTCTAACATATATATCTAACAATAATATACGATAGAATAATATATAAATTAAATACAGAAGAAAACGAAATATTTTCAGCCATTGTTTTCTTTTCTTGAATCTGCGTTTTACAATTCTTCTAATTCTAAGTTCTCAATTTTCAAGTTGATTGTTTATGTTTTCGGAAGAGAAAAGAAGCTTAGAGACCTTAAAATTTGTAAGAAAAGCCTATATGAACGTGTTCCCATCAAGTACATTATTAGTTATCACAAAATTAGGACATTTGTACCCATTTAACTCATAACGTTGGATTACAATTAATGGGTGTTAAAACCAGAATATGAAAGTTCTTACATTATACCACTTGGTTCATATGTTTTACTTAGTATCAAATTCTAATTCAATCTAAATATAATGCACAAATCATGATGATAAGTTCTCTAGTAGTTGAGTACTATCTTACATTTATTACAGCACAATATATGTAGTATCAATCGAATGTGGTAACATTATTTTAATGAATAAACCCTATATTTATTCCAGGTTTAAAATAATCATTTTTCTTAAAATTCATTAATGTGCACTGTAATATGAGAAATAATATAAGAGTTCCATGAAAACAACTAAATCCATACAATAAAAACTATATAATGGAACTCAATCTCATTCTAACAACATGATCCTTGAACTTCATTGGTGTCTTTTGTTAAAGGATCATCTATCATCAATTCGGTGCTAACGTATTCAATGACCACTTTCTTGTCCTTAATGCGTTCCTTTGTAGATAAAAACTTAATGTTGATGTGTTTACTCCGATTACCACTCTTATTGTTTTTAGCTAAAAACAACAACTAAATTGTCACAATATATTCTCAATGGCCTAGAAATGAATCCACGAGTTTAAGCTCATATATGAAACTTTTTAGTCATACACCATGTGATTTAGCCTCAAAACAAAAAATAAACTCAACCTCTATGGTAGAAGTAGCAGTCAAAAACTGCTTGGCACTCCTCCAAGATATGACTCCATGGGCAAATATAAATATAGAACCTGATTTCGATTTTTGTGAATCAACACACCCAACAAAATCTGAATCTAAGAACCCTATTACCTCCAAATTGTTAGTTCGTCTGTACATAAACATTTAATCTTTGATCACTTGAAGGTACCTCAATACTTTCTTGCAACTCTCCAGTGATTTAATCCTGGGTTACTCTGATATCTGCTTAATATTCTAATAGTAAATGCAATGTCAGATCTTGTACAAACCTGAGCATACATTAAGCTTCCTACTACGGAAGCATATGGAATTTTTTCATTTGTTTCCTTTCAAAATCATTTTCAGGCATTGGTCCAAATTGAACCTATCCCCTTTCACAATGGGAGCTACGCTAGGTAAACAATCTTTCATCCAAAATCTCTCTAAAACTTTGTTAATATAGATTTCTTGAGACAAACCCAAAATACCACGAAATCTGTCTCGATGAATCTTAATGGCAATGAAATAAGACGCATCACCCATATCTTTCATTTCAAAATTCTTAGAGAGAAATTGTTTCACTTCATGTAACAAAAGAGAGAAATTGTTTCACATCATGCAACAAACTCCTATCACTGGTTGCAAGTAATATGTCATTCATATATAATACAAGAAAATAAATTTTACTCTCACTAATCTTCTGGTATATACATTGATCCATGATATTTTTTCCAAAACCAAATGATGAGATAATATCATGAAATTTCAAATACCATTGGCAGGATATTTGTTTCAATCCATATATAGATCTTTTAAGCTTGCAAACCAAACACTCACCATTATTAGAGAAAAATCCTTCTGGTTGTTTCATATAAACCTCTTCCTCTAGATCACCATTTAAAAAAGCGTTTTCGCATCCATTTGATGCAATTCCATGTCAAAATGAGTAACCAACATCAAAATTATACTAAGTGAATCTTTTCTAGACATAGGAGAAAATGTATATATGTAATCAATTCCTTCCTTTTGAATGAATACTTTACTAACGAATCTTGCCTTGTATCTCTCAGTGTTGCCTAATGAGTATTTCTTTGTCCTAAATACCCATTTGCAGCCTACGAGTTTTGCTACTTTAGGCAACTCAACAAGATCCCAAATATTATTCTTCTTCATATAATTCATTTCTTCATGGCATTGTACCATAAATTTGATTCATTACAACTCATGGCTTGTGAAAAGGTTTTAGGATCATTCTTGGCTCCTATATTGTAGTCAGATTCTTATAGATATACAACATAATTACTAATAATAGTTGATTTCATTGTTCTAACAGATCTACTTAATGTTGCACCAACATCCTCCTGTGGAGTCTGTTGTTTAACTAGTTTTTGAATGCTTTCAAGTAATTCTTAAATAACTGGATTTACTAGACTATCAACAACTATTGGAATTTCTTGATTGTCATTTATGTTTATAGCAGGCTATTGAATTTCAATAATTTGTTGTACAAAGCCTATCTGAACTTGAGGATTGTTGTGAATGGCAATCACCTTACTGTTTGAGGTGGAAGGTTGAGTACCCATATGATCATTATTAGAAACTATATCTTGAAATTGATCCCTTCCACTAATCAAGTCATTCTCAAGAAATTTTGCATTTCTTGATTCCACAATTCTAGTGTGATGTGATGGATAATAACATCTATATCCTTTAGACCTTTCGACATATCCAATGAAATACCCACTTATGGTCCTTAAATCTAATATCTTCTCTTGTAGATTATAAATTCTTATTTTAGACAAACATCCCCAAGAACGTATATGTTGCAAACTCGGTTTCCAACCTTTAAATAACTCAAATGATATCTTTGGAACAACCTTGATTGGTACTCGGTTTAATATATACACAGTTGTTTTAAGAGCTTCAGTTTAGAAGGACTTAGGAAGTTTGGAGCTACTCAACATGCTTTGTACCATATCCAATAATGTTTGGTTTCTTCTTTCTACCATGCCATTCTGGTATGGAGATCCATGCATAGTGTATTGGGCTACTATCTTATTGATGATACCTTGAAAATAGACCAGTTGCTTGTCTACCTTCAGCATATCTATCACATATTGTGCACAATCATGTAAAATTCTCTTTCTCTGCTAGTAAGAAAAATGAGGTGGAACGATATCACCTGTGATATTGATTGAACCCAAGTTTCTTATATAAATTGGTGACATTTTCATGGTTTTTACTACACTTCTTGGCTCTTATTTTTAGATTTTATGCTTAATTTGACTCTTGAGTGCTTGCCTTTACTTTATATAGTTTGAGAGTAAAATTGTCATAAATAATTCGTAATTGCACTAAATTAATTTTTTGAGAAAAATTGATACTGCAAACTATCATTTGTTTATTATAGGAGACTCAAGAAGTTGAGGCAAGGAGTGAAGGCTGAATATGATAAGTCAACAAGTCAACCGAATAATAGGAAAGTTCACCGTGACAAAAGTTGATGTTTTGCCACTGCGAAGCATGAAGAATCCACACAGAGACTCTTCGGGTTAATTTCGCCACGGCGTGAATTAATTCTGTCACCGCGGTGAATGCAACAGATTCTTGAAGAAACCTTTCGGAAAAAGTTCACCGCGGCGACAGAATGGCGAATGCATCCTGTCGCTGCGGCAAACCTTCAAATACCTGAACCATTATTGGAAATTTACCCACTGTACAACCCGATCCATCAACCCAGTTTATAAAAACTACCTATTTTAGGTTAAGAAGGGGAGAGCCGACAACAGAGAATAATCATTCACTCTCTCTACCATCCGAACAACTCTTCTACACATACCCTCATCTCCTCTCCTCCACACCACAGTTCTGCTCCTTCCATGGTCGACTGCTACCATGGATGATTCCAATGGGTTCTCGATTGTGAAGTCTCCTGGAGTTATACGTGGCTAGGCACCTCTCTCCTCTTGAAGATGTAGCGATGGCTTGAGTTCAATGGGCTTAGAAATTTCTAGGTTTAGGATTTTTAATTTATAGCTGAACATTCTTAATTAAAGTATAATCAAGTATTGGATATTCATTGCGTTGTTGGGATTTGTTGATGTAGAACTTTGAGCATTAAATATATGAAGTCTCATTTATGTTTATTTGTGATCGTGTTGAATCTCTTTTATCTTGCATAGTTGTTTTCGATATTGAGTTGCTTTGAGATCCCAAGTAACTTGTTGCATTGATTTACCCACTACACACACTAAGGGGCATTTAACAAGGTCTTAAGGAATGGAGTTCATTGATTAAGGCCTTGGACTTAAAGAGTTCTTTAAGATTTACCATTTGAAACTTAGTGATTTTCACTCCCACCAAAATTTGTTTCGAACTATGATAGCCAAAGTTCATTTTCTAGAGGATTCTATCACATTTGATCATTATCTTTATCTTTCCAATTTCTTTTCCCAAAAATCCAAAAAAAAAAAAAATTTTATGCACTTTTCTTACAATTCATTTAATTTTGTTTAGACTTCCAAAAATCAAAACCCCCTTACTTACTATTTAGCTTGCATTTCATGACATATAGGCTAGCTTAGGTCCATTTCATTAGGTTCCGATTAAGTGAAACAACCTAAGTTTGCAACCTATATTGTAATCCTTGGATTATATTTTTGATTTGACCTCTAAGGGTAAGACTAAGGCTCGAATCAGATGTAGTTGGCGATGTTTGTGAATTGTGGAATACTTGATTCATTTACCAAGAATAATGTATCATTAGGGAATTTTTCATTGATTTCTGCTTGTGATATAACTCCCTTCGTTCTGACCTTAACAGGTGATCAACTACCATATTTTTCACTCCTTTTTTATCCCTGATCTCTATATCAAATTTTTATAGGAGTAGGATCCAACGAATTAATCGGGGCTTCACATCCTTCTTGGCAAAAAGATACTTCAGTGCTGCATGATCTGTAAACACATCAACCTTCGAACTCAGTAAGTAAGAACGAAACTTGTCACATACAAAAACTACAACTAATAACTCTTTTTTGTGGTTGTATAGTTAAGTTGAGGTCCTGTTAAAGTCTTGCTAGCATAGTAGATGGCATGCAATATTTTTTCCTTACACTACCCCAATACACATCCAATCACGTAGTCACTGGCATCACACATCAATTCTAATGGTAAATTCCAGTCTAGCAGCTGTAAAATAGTTGCTGATGTCAATGCGCCCTTTAACCTGTCAAAAGTAAGTAAATAATCATTATAAAAAATGAAAGGTACATCTTTTACTAGTAAATGAGTAAAGGGTTTGGTAATTAATGAAAAAATCCTTTATAAATCATCAATAGAATTCAGCATGCCCCAAAAATGATATGACCCCTCAGACATTGCTTAACGGTGGAAGCTTATCAATGAATTTAGTCTTCACTTTATCCACTTCAATACCATTGCAAGATAACTCCTTTTTGAACCATAAAATGGTATTTCTCCCAGTTTAAGACTAAATGCGACTCTTCATACTGTTGGAGAACTTTGCCTAAATTTGTCAAATACTACTCGAAAGAATCTCTAAATACTAAAAAATCATCCATAAATACTTCCAAAAAATCCTCAATCAGGTTTGTAAAAATTACTATCATACACCACTGAAATGTAGCTGATGTATTACAAAGTACGAATGGAATTCGTCGGTACACAAAAGTGCCACATGGGCATTTAAAATTTATCTTCTCCTGATCATCTGGATATATAAATACTTGATTTTACCTAGAATACCCATCCAAAAAGCAATAAAATGTATGTCCAACAACTCGCTCTATCATCTAATCAACAAAAGGCAATGAAAAATGGTCTTTCTTTGTTGCCGAGTTGAGCTTCCTATAATCATGCTGACCTACCGCCCTTTAATTTTTCAAGTTGACATCAACTCACCCTTCTCATTTTCCACCACTATTATCCCACCTTTCTTAGGTACACACTGTACTGGACTCACCCACTTGCTATCTGATATTGACTATATAATTGTTGCATCCAGAAGCTTGACAATATCCTTTTTGACAACTTTCTACATTTTCAGATTCAGTCGTAGCTACCTACCCCTTATTGTCTTACATCTATCCTTGAGACTTATTCTATGCATAACAATGTTGGGTTTTTTTTCCTCAGATGCCTGATATTTGCCACCTCATAGCTCTCATTCTTCTCTTTATAATCTCAACCACTTTCTTTTCTTGTTCCTCATCTAACTAATTTGAAATAATTATCAGTAGTGTTTGATCCTTACCTAGAAATGTGTACCTTAAATGCGTTTATAGCGGTTTGAGCTTAATGGTTGGTGGTTTCTCACAAAAAGGTGTGGTTGGTGACTCTGTTTTCTTTAAGGGTTCTTGCTTTTGATTGTCATCTAACTCCCCTTATTATACAATTATCTCATTGTCGTCTACTTCACTTTTCTGCTCAATAATTACTCTCTGTTGTTCCCTGACACAATCAACCACCACATTAACTTTCATACAAATGTTTCGCTCAGCCTTTCTTTTTAATGTCCTATCTATGTTGAATTTGTCCTTTTCATCACCGATACGTAGAATTAAGATCCCATCATTAACATCAATGACTACATGCCTAGTGTTCATGAATGGACATCCAAGAATGAGTGGACATGACCTATCTTCTACAATGTGAATAATTACAAAGTCAACAGGAATAATCAATTTATCAATCTTTAATCAAACATCGTCCACAACCACAAACGATTTCTTTATCAATTGATCTGTTAACTGAATTGTCATTGAGGTTAGCTTTATATGATTATATCATCCAACTTTAATTTCCTAAAAATAGAAAATGGAATAAGATTAATACTTACATAAGATCACACAAACATTTATAAAATTCCACGCAATTGACAATGCAAGGAATAGTGAAACTCCCTGGATCTTTTAATTTTGATGGAATATTGTTAGTGATCACCGAATTACAACTGGTTGTTTAGGCTACTATCTTCTTCAAATCCCAAGTCCACTTGTGGGAAAGTAGCTCCTTAAATTTTTTTTGCATATTTGGGCATATTCAAACACTTCTGGAAGTGAAAAACTTAAATGTCATTTCTTAAGTTTTTCCAAAAATTTTACAAATTGGGTCTCTGTAAGATTATGCCTTAATCTCTGTGGAAATGGTAACCTAGGTACGTACGGTGGAGGTAAAATGTAGGGTGTTCCTCCTCTTCTATTTTCAGACTATCAATGCGGTAGCAAGTTAACCCACTTACACCTCCAAGTTATGAATGGAAGACGCATGCCTCTTGAGCGTCAGGTTGGTCCTTGATTGTGTCTTCTTCTATTCTTCATCCGTACTGTTAACTTTGGAGCCTACAGCCTATCACAACATTATTATGAAAAATTACGATTTTATCTTTGAGTTAAGGCTTTCATACTTTGAATCCCAATTTCCTGACGTGTCTTAGAATCCTAATAGTCTTTGTGATCTCAAATTTACACTTTCATTGTTAGTCTAAGAAAAATTTGGGTGGTTTTTTCACCCGAAGTTATAAGTGTTTAAGAAAATTTTTTTACTTGAACGTTATGGCATACCCAAATAATTTGCTTTTTTCATTCCATTATTGTTCTTCAAATAACATTCTGTTGATGTATGGTTATATTGTCCACATATTTCACAAACTTGTTGCATTGCGTTTACCGAACTGGATAAGGCATTGATGTTGTTAAGCTCTCTAGTTAATGTCGTTATCTGTGCCTGTATGGTTAAAGTTGACTATGTTCCTACGATTCCTTTTTTTCATTCACATTGTACGGTCTACTTATTTTAGTTGACCACAGACAATTTTTAACAGCCATATCCTCAATTAGAACGTATACAACATCAATGGTTGTTCTCATCAACGAGCCTTTGCCTGCTGCATCAATTGTACTCTTGGTCGCTACATTAACTCCATTATAAAAAGTCTGTAATAACAATGTTTTTGGTAGGTTATGAAGAGGACAACTTCTTTATAGCTCCTTGAATCTCTCCCATGCCTTATAGAGGGATTCTTCATCATACTGCCAAAAGGTTAAGATTTCCTTGATAATTCGAGTCGTCTTTGTTAATGGAAAGTATTTAGCTAAGAAAACTTGCACTAACTAGTCTTATGTAGTTACATGCCCCGAATTAAGAGAATTTAACCATCCCTTTGCCCGATCTTTTAGTGTGAAGGGAAAGAGCCTCATCCTTGCTGCCTCCTCGAATAATCCATTATAACTAAATGTATTGCGTCTAAAAAATTAGCAAAGTTAGCATTTGGATCCTCATGTGGTAAAACATAGAAATGATCACTAGTTTGTAAAATATTCAATAAAGCAAGCTTGATTTTAAAATTGTTAGTATTAATAGGCGGCTCGGTGATCCCTTATTGGTTTAGGTCGAACCGGGCTGTATAAAATCCATTAATGTTCTTTGGTCACCACCTTCATCTCCTTGATCTACTATTATCTTTTCAATTTCGCCTTGATGCCTTGATTTTTCTCAATTCCCTTTCAAGTTTGGTGATGTCAAGTTCACTTAATTTTCTCACACTTTTGAAACTTCTTGTATGCATACACCTATTACACACAAGAAAGAGTATCAAATAAAAATAAAAAGAAATCCAAAATCAAAACAATTAAAATCACAGTTAATGCTAGACACAATCCTCGACAACAATACCAAAAACTTGATAGCTATTTAGTATTTAGCTCAAAGTTTTATTAATTGAAGTTGCTATACCGCAAGTATACGACTCGTATAAAATAGTATAGTAAGGTATCGTTCCATCAAGGATTGGTTAGTCACCTTGTAATGCAAATTAACTTTTGTTTGAGTAAACCAAATAATGAGAGATTGAAGTTGCAAAAAATCAAAATTTAAAGCTTGCAAACACACTTCAAAAGGTCACAAAAATAAGAAAACAATTTGGTTTAGAGAATCAAATTATAAAATTTAGGGTCATTCTCTCCATACCATGTAATCCCTCACTTTAGTACTATAATCATGCTTAGTCCTAGGCATTCTAATGTATTGGCCCTTTCTCTCTCAATACTCAAACCAATTAAGCGTAAAATAATGATTAAAGTTTGGTATGTGATCTTTCAACTTACAAACTATACTTATGAGTATTTGATATCGAATTTAGATTCAACATTATTGTAATGTTCAAGGCATGATAAGAAATAAATTTTTGAGTAAAAGTAGTTGATTCAATTTTATACAAATAGTTTATAAGTGTTGGATAACCGAGACTATCCTTTTATCATATTGGTTAAATCAACATAATGAGAATAATAAAGTTACATACAAGGACATGTGTATTCTTTTGATTATGAATCGTATAAAACTTGTGAAATTGGTCAAGTTGAAGAATAACCAAATCAACCTTTGGTGAAAGGATGATGATGGTATTTAACTGTTAAATTTATACATGTGATGTATTGGATGGAATAAAAATTCACAAAAGGATAATATTTATATTTCATTAGGTTAATAATGACTTTATGTGATATAGTCATATGTATTAAATGAAATAATGATTTAAAAATTTTGAAAAGTTCAAATTGTTTAAATCTAAGTAGCAATTAAACATTGAGAATGCTGAAACATTTTAATGAGATTGTCATTGTAAGTTTTAAATTTTGGTTTTCTATAAGGAATGAGATTCTCTAATGAATACTTTTACAAAAGAATTTCATAAGAATATGGATTAATGTAAGGAGGAAAATACAATATGAGATATTGTATAATGCAATAGTATTTTTCATATAGCTATGCCTAGTACAATGACTTACCTTCAATAGTTCTAATTGAATCAATTAGCAAGATTTCATATTAGATATGAAACACTAAGTCTTTGAAAGAGTCTAAAGTTAATGATTTAAGGATGTGATGTTTAGCTGAAGCATGTATTATCCATTATGTTTATAACTAAATTAGGTAATGAAAGGTTATGTGATATCTACCGGTTGGATATAATCTTTACAAACTTGTTGAACAAATTGTTTATTTCAATATATTTATAGGAGAATGGTTCTCAGGATAAGTAGTGGGAGTAAGATGAAATTTGAAATGTTCAAATCTCATGACAATACATCCTATTGGAACTATTGCCTTATTGATACATTTGATGTATAGTTGAAAGCCTATGAGAAATTGAAAGGTTCACTTTCATGATGAATTCAAAAAGTTTGTTTTGGGGATGATTGTGAATAATTCATGTCTACTAGAAGGTTAGTGGGAGTATAGTTGTCCTCTTTAGTGAGAGTATATGGAGACATATTGCTCACATGGAATAATAATTCTATTTTTCAATTGTTGAAAACATAATTGTCTAAGAACAAGTCTTGTTAAATATGGAAAGGTAACAACTTAATTCTGAAAATTAGATCTATAAAGCTAGATTGGAAGTTATTTACCTATTATAAGTCCAGGTACATAAATAACGTACTAAAGGTGTTTAGAATTTGAGATATTTGATACTTATGAAATATTAAAGATATCCATTATTTTATGGATGAGTTGATATTTAAGTTTAAGGAGATAAGGATATTAACTTTATAAGTAAATCCTAGTAATGGTTTATTTACTTAGAATAATATCATTCCATATTAGAAAGGTTCCAATGTAGCAATGATTACTAATGAAGCCATAACACATTTTCCATTAGTGGAAATGATTAATTGTATCAATAAGTTCTTTAGTAAACTTCATATAATTCATTGCATTATTCAAGACAGTAATGTATTGTGGAACATTAGAGCCATTGGGCATGCAGAAGGAGCTAAGTTCTTATCAAAGATCCAAGTACTTATTTAAATTTTTGTTAATTATGATGATAATTAAGATGAAAATTGTAAGATTTAAACAAGTGTTCACTATAGAGAATCTTGTATAATTCTCTCATCATGCCACTGTTCTAATAGTAGTCTAATTGTCATATGGTGATATGGTGAAAAATATTTAACATATTGGCTTAGTGCAAGTGAGAGATTGTTGGTTTATGCCCTACAACTAATCGATTGGCTATATTTTAGTGAAAAAATAGTTTAAAGACATTTTTTTATCTTATACATCTTTAG
>JAOSBM010000003.1:20095375-20108635 GCA_027568955.1 Erythroxylum tenue
ATAAGTGAAAAATGTATAATAATAATAAATTTGAATAATAATAAATACAAATTATATAATAATAATAATAATAATAACAACAACAACCATAACAACAATAAGAAATTTATAATAATAATAAAAAACAAAATGTATGATAACAATAATAATATTAATAATGATGATGATAATAATAATATTAGTAGTAGTAGTAGCAGTAGTAGTAGTAATAATAATAATAATAATAATAATAATATGATAATTAATTTTGTATAATAAAAATAAAAATAATAAGTACATAATTTATAATAATAATAACAAATACAAAATTTATAATAATAATAATAATAATAATGATAACAATAATAATAATAATAATAAGTTCAAAATTTATAATAATAATAAATAATAGTAATAATCAAAGCAAAATTTATAATAATAATAATAATATGATAATTAATTTTGAATAATAAAAATAAAAATAAAAATAAAAATATAATAATAATAAGTACAAAATTTATAATGATAATAATAAATAGAAAATTAATAATAATAATAATAGTAAAATAATAATAATAATAATAATAATATGATAATTAATTTTGTATAATAAAAATAAAAATAAAAATATAATAATAATAAGTACAAAATTTATTATAATAATAATAAATAGAAAATTAATAATAATAATAGTAAATTAATAATAATAATAATAATAATATTATTATTATTATTATTATTAATGATAATAATAATAATATGATAATTAATTTTGTATAATAAAAACAAAAATATAATAATAATAAGTACAAAATTTATAATAATAATAATAATAATAAATTAATAATGATAATAATGATAATAATAATAATAATATGATAATTAATTTTGTATAATAAATAATAATAATAATAATAATATGATAATTAATTTTGTATAATAAAATAAAAAATAATAATAATAATAAGTACAAAATTTATAAATAATAATAATAATAAATACAAAATTAATAATAATAATAATAATATAATTAAGAATAAAACATTTGCTTTAGTAGGAGGAGGGGTATTTCTGGAAGTTACTTATGTATTTTGTCTCGGAGACGGGGACAAAAGTTTTTGTCCTTCATTTTTTAGAGGAACAAAAATTTTTGTCCCTGTCATCCAGAGACAGTGGACAAAAAATTGGAAACAGCAACCAAACATCATCGGAGACAGGATTATTTTGTCCTGTCATCTGTCCCCGTCCCCGAGGACATCAACCATACAGGGGGTTAAGACTAGACATTAGTAGAACATAAAAAGACTAGCGCACATTATATTTTCCTTATGAAGGAAGTAGTCGATCTCATAGACTAAAGTATGGAGATACTTAAACAAACATATGGGTCCTTATTAGAGAACAAGTTCACTGAACAAAACCAAAATGAAAAATCCATTTTGTATGTCTATGAAATTCTAATTGTGATGATTATATAAATGATTCTTTAGCTTGAGGTCTCCAAATTTATCTTGTATAGGAATTGCTTGTTTTGATACTACTTATGACCTATTTAATCATGGGTTGTTCAATCGGTAGTCATTGGATGTAGCAGGAACTATATGGAGGTAGTTGTGTGATAAATATATGATTCATCACTCTAAAGTAATTAGGGAGAATATTTCATTGTTCTTAATTAGTATTGATCTGACAAATCATTGGCTAAGGTAGAATGACATTTTGTAAATAGTTTACAAATGTCATTAACTGAATTGATAACTAATGGCAGAGAGATAACATGATTAGAATCAAAATAGAGTAGACATTAATTTCATGCTATATATCTAATCAAAACATAGTATGATGAAATGATTGAATTATACGAAAAAATCATGCACGGAAAGATTAGTCAAGACCAATTTGACATTCCTAAGCATTTGAGTAATCATGATGCATTGTTAGATGCCAATTTTAATATATGATTATAAATTGTTTAATTAGAGAATTAAAGATAAATTAAAAGGAGTTTTAATTTATTTAATTCCAATTATGAATTAGAATTAGAATTTATAATTTATAATCATTACTAATATATTTAGGAACATAATGGGTCTCACATATAGAATGGGTTAATGAGAGTAAAGTTATTTAATCAAATAAGACATGATTGTAAAGTTTGAGAAACTTTATGATTAAATATAAGATATTTAATAAATAAGGATCAATATGAGATATTTGATCTTATTTTGGCATAATTGGTATTTAATTATAATTATTTGTAATTCTAACTAAAGTTTAATAGAAATTAGAATTTAATTTCAATTAAATTACTAAAATGCCTAAAACCTATTATAAATAGGCTTCAACTCTAATGAAACTAGCATTTCTTGTTTAACCTTTTTTATTAGAGTTATAGAGTTCTCTCAACCTATTCTATAGATGCCGTTAGAGGTCGGACATTTGTGTGGCTAAGGTGGTTAAGATGGATCAATTTTGGAAACTGTTCGAGGGATACCACAAGAACATGATTAACCTTCAGAATAAGATACAAATTAAGATTCATGTTTTGTTATTGATTTATATGTTAATTATTTTATAGAATTAAAGTGATCTTGGTTTTTAGAAAATATAAAATTACGAAAAAGTTTTGACATTATTCCGCTGTGGCCAGGATTGAATACCGGCTCAATTTCCTAGCAACATTAAGGGGATTGTGTTTGAGCCAAACAAGTCGAAACCATTTAACTTTAGATTTATGAATTTTAAAAATATCTTAAGTTAGATCTAGAGTTGTAAGAATCAGAGTTCAATATCCATTTTTTCCAAACTCTTTTCCATGAAACTATTGAAATGTGAAAGTGAAGATTCTTACGATCTCAAATTTCATCTCTTTTTCTTTGGTAAATGGATGTATCTGACTATGCTTTTGAGCATATCTGGGGGAAGGCTTTAGAATTGCTCCTTTTCACCCTTTGCTGGACTAGAGACTTTACTCCAAGCAGTTGTGTTATGACACGTTGAAGACCCACGCTGGTTGCTGCTGTGGTTTCTCGCAGTGAATCTGAAAGGCCCTCGGATGCTTGTATATTTGGAGGTTCGAACCCTCCTCATGTATGCAGTCATTTAAAACTTGGGGCCAGAACTTTGCTTCCCGCAAGGGACCTACCCGACTCGAGCGGGGATTAGTCGGGGTGTGGGTGGCTTAAAGGTGTCTTCCCATAGTTGGGACCCGCCTATAACACCTTGTGGGTAACAAAAAAAAATATTTGGAGGTACTAATAGTTGCAGAAATTGATGCGCCAAATTGAAATTTGGTTTATCGGACTGCAGTTTATGCCAGTCTTTTCATGCCAACATTTCCTTTTCCTAATTTTCCATCCAGAGACAAAAGGAATTTTGATTGGAATTTCTTTCATTTTATTGAAACGTGTTTCCAAACCAACATTTCATTTTCTCAAATTTCTTTTTTGTATTTCTGATCATCAATATTCCTCTTGCTTTTTTATTACTTCAAAGAAGTAAGTTTTTTGTGAGACTTTGAATTGTAAAATAGCTTACTTTGTTACGTGAACTATGACACATGGCAAAAGAAAATTGGCTTGTTTAGGTAGAGTCATGTGTTTGATTGATTTCCATATGCAAGTTGTCCTAACAAAAGTATGCGTTCTCTATGGTGGGGCAATCCCTTTCAAGCTCATTGAAGTCAATCCCTCATAGTGGAAAATGTTGCCAAAATCAAGCAATTGCTCCTACCAATCCGGCGGTAGATGAGATATATCCAACCGTCTTTTAAAGCTTAGCTTCATTTGCATACAGTTTAATTCTTATCCCTTGAAGCCATTTCATAAGGAGACACAACTACAGTTGGAAATCAAATAATGATGGGAATGAAGATAAAGTATTCACGTATGCTCTGCATATTATGCTTGCCATTTGTTCTTATATTATAATCTGCTCCTCGATTTTTTAATTTCTAGTTTGTATTATTCCCACATGTATTTGCGCTAATTAAGCTCTATCATGGACATGAGTCGACGGACTTAAGAAATGGACATGTCTACAAACAAATATTTATTATTCAACTACTTTGGCGAAGATTGTCTTTGGTTGATGTGAATACGACATTATTTCATACAATGAATAGAAAAGGCTCTTTTGATAAACTACTATGATCGGAAAATAGTGAACAAAAATATTTCTCAAAGAATCAATGACTAAAGATTATGTTGACAAGTGCTTCAAATTTTGTTAAATAGAGTTGACATTTTTAATATATTAAGGTATAAAAAATTACTAATTAATGATGATAAATTTTCTGTTGAGGATAATGTCAAAATAGAGATTTTATTATAATTTTAAGTTAAGAAGCAAATTTTTTATCAAATTGAAAATTGCAAGGTGTTCTCCCAAAATTATATATAATTTTTAAAATTGAATAAATACTTTAGGAAAAAATATATGTGAAAACAAGTTTTGAACTCTCAAAAATAATTTTAATTGATGTAAAACACATAACAATTCAATAGACATGAATAAAAATTGAAGAATAATTAAATTAAAATGGATCATTTGAATATATTTTATTCTTTGCACATGAAAAGATTTACTAATAGCTTAACAAATAAGTTAAATTATTTCTTCCAACCCATCTTTTAGTTTCAGTTGACATTAAGATTAAGAAGCACTGCCTTTGTTAAAGTATCCATCTCTATTTTGAGACAAATATGACTTTCTAGTGATTATAGACACTTTCATAGTTTATAGGGATGAGGAGCGAGTGAAAACAAGATGGATGATGGTTAAAGCAAGCTTTTCTGGGCAAGCACGAATGCGTAAGGTGCTACATGCCCTTGCCCTTTACTTACATGGCAGTACAAGTCAACTGTGTAAGAATCTAAAAATATGTGCAAAAGGAAGTCAGAGGGCGACGATATACACATTCTTGCACACATCCATGTTCATGACATACATGGTTGTGTATGAAAACCTTGTAACTCTCTGTAACCATATACATATGTAATTTTGTTGAAGCTAGAAGTGACACAGTCACTTACGCAACTATATATATGACCATGTACAATGTAGAAAAACCCAAATTTTGAAATATAAAAGAGAAAAAGTGTAGGACTCTAAGTGAAAGTAAGTATAAATGTATTCTCATTCTTTTGTTGATTGTTTTCTAATATCAGGTTGTTTATAGAGATGGTTGTCAAGGTTAGTTTGAGAGTTTTATTGATTGTTATATCAACCTAGTTTCAATCCTGAAACTTAGTAAGACAACTTGTAGCTATGGTTGAAATATTGTTTCTAGCAAGGGTTAATTGTTCAGAATTAAATTTTACAGATTTTCATTTGAATTTAATGAATCTATTTTGTCAGCTTGGCCTATAGTTTTTTTCCTCTACATTGGAGTTTTCCATGCAAACCTTAGTGCTTGTTTCATTACTTCATTTTTCAATCTCATACTGATCAGTTGGTTAATTCTTGTGAGTTTTTTTCTTATTGATCTTTGGTTCACTTTTATAGAGTTGTGTTGTTGACTCCCAATAAGTGGTATTAGAGTCATCGTGATGGAAAATGGAAATAACTCTATGGTCAAGTTGACAGCAATAAGTTACTTTTTTTGAAGGCCCATGATGAAGGACCTTTTGTACAGTAAGATCTTTTCTATCATATTAATATGGAAAAAGGTGTGAAGGATGATGTTCTGTAACAGCCCATACCACCTGCTCACAGATATTGTCCGCTTTGAGCCCAGCCCGCACGGTTTTGTTTTTCCACAGGACTTTTCTGGAGGTCACCCATCTTGGTACTGCTCTGGCCCTAGCACGTTTAACTTCGGAGTTCTGATAGGATCCGGTGCGTCGGGGCACGAAAAACGTGTCTGTAAGGGAGAGGTATCCACACCCTTATAAGGCGTGCTTCGTTCTCCTCCCCAACTGATGTGATATCTCACAATCCACCCCCTAGGAGGCCCAGCGTCCTCGCTGGCACAACGACCCGGGTACTGGCTCTGATACCATTGTAACAGCCCAGACCACCCGCTCACAGATATTGTCCGCTTTGGGCCCAGCCCGCACGGTTTTGTTTTTCCACAGGACTTCCCAGGAGGTCACCCATCCTAGTATTGCTCTGGCCCTAGCACGTTTAACTTCAAAGTTCTGATAGGATCCGGTGGGTCAGGGCATGAAAAACGCGTCTGTAAGGGAGAGGTATCTACACCCTTATAAGGCGTGCTTCGTTCTCCTCCTCAACCGATGTGAGATCTCACATGTTCCTTCATAACCAGGGAAGATGCCAAATAGAATGAGAAAATATTAAGGGAAAAACTCTGGGCATGATTCGACAATGGATTGAAATCAGTATATTCAACTATATGTCTTAAGAAATAGATCCTTTTAAGATGTGGGAAAAGCTTTAAGGTATATATAAAAGGAAGATTATCTATAATAAGGCCTCTCTGATTAAAAGGCTTATAAACTTAAAGCAAAAAAGTTGGGAAATCTATATTGAAGCATCTGAGTAATTTCTAGGACATAATTTACAAGTTTACTACCATAAAGACCATTCTTGATAACGAGCTTCAAGCCTTATTTCTATTGAGTTCACTATTGAATAGTTGGGAGACATTGGTGGTGACAATTAACAATTTAGCTCATAAAAGTGTGCTTTCTTTGGATGTAATCAAAGAGAGTACTTCCAATGAAGAAATCATAAGAAAAGAGATGGGAGTTGATAACGTTTAGGCTTTAATGGCAGAAAGAAGGAGGAGAAGCAACAATAGAGGTTCCAAAGGGCGTGGCAAGTCCAAGAATTGATCAAAGTTTATAAGTGACAAAGAGGTGGTGAGATGCCACTATTGTGATAAGGCAGAATAAATTAATAGGTCTTACTACAAATGGAAGAGGAATCAAAAAAGGCAAGATCATCATAATGGTGGAGATGAGAAGAATACAACCACAATTAATACAAACATGACCAATAACATGAACAATAAGGTGTCCTTAGTTTGTGCAATATGTTAATGTCTTCATATTGGTGATTTGGGTTCTGGGAGGTTGACTGACACTTGAGCTTATATCATTATGTTCCAAAAAGGAGTACTTCTCAAACTACAAAAGTGGAGAACTGAGAAGTGTAAAGTTGGAAAATCAAAGTTCCACCAAGATTGTGGATATGGGTGATATCAAAGTTTGGACAAATGTTGGATGCTTGTTGACTTTGAGAGATGTATGACACAACCCTAATTGACAACTAAATTTGTTATCAACTAATATGTTAAATCAAGAAGGATTCTAGTGCATTTTCAAGGATACGAAGTGGAAAACATCTAAAGGAGTAATGCATATTGCTCGAGGTAAGTTATATTACATATTGTATAAGACATATATAAAGGAGTATGATGGAGAAGCATATACAATTAAAGAGAAAACTTATCCAAATATGAGGCATTGATGATTGGGGATTGTGGTTCAGAAATAAATAAAGTTTCTAGCTAGTAAATCCTTTATCCCAGTTAAGAACATCCTATCGCTTAGTCCTTGTTATCATTGTTTAGTAGGAAAGTAGTATCGAGTCTCTTTAAGAGAAGATCTAGAAGGAAGAAGAAAATATTAGAGCTGGTGCATTCAGATCTCTAAAGCCCAAATTATGAGGATTCATTAAGAGGTAACAAATATTTTGTTACATTTGTTGATGATGCTTTAAGGAAGACTTAGTTGTACATATTGAAAGCAAAGAGCCAAATCTTTGAAACTTTCTAGAAGTTTCATGCCAAAATAGAAAGGGAAGCTGAGAGGAAGATAAAGTGCCTGTGAATATATAATGGATGAGAGTATACTTCCAAGGTGTTTGAAGATTACTATATATTGCATGGCATTAGAGATAAAAATACCAAACCTGGTCCTCTATAAAAAAATGGTGTTTCTGACAGGATGGACATAACTAATACGGAGAAGGTTCATTGCATGCTTAGAATGTCTAAGCTATCGAAGATATTTTTGGGTGAAGCAGTTATAACTACAATCTATCTAATCAATAGAGCTCCTTCAATTACCTTGAAATTTGAGATTTTTGAGAGAATGTGGATAGGTAGAGATATCACATACCATCATTTGAGAGTATTTGGTTGCAAGGTATTAAACATGTATCCAAGGATCAAACAAAAGATTGACTTAAAGGTGATACCTTACATCTTTGTCGACTATGATGATGATTAGTTTAGCTTTAGGCGTTATGACCCAAAGAAGCACAAAGTGGTCAGGAGTAGAGATGTGATATTCTAGGAGCACGAGAGAGGTGCAGATCTTTTTAAAGGAGATGAAGATACATATAATAACTCATATTATAGTATTGTAAATTCTTCTCTAAATTCTACCTTTAGTGAGCAGTCTACAAGTAAAGGAGATGAAGAGCTTGAACAAACACACATTGATGGTGATTAGGTAAACCTGGTAATGATGAGTCATATGAACCATATTTGGACAATGCTGAAGATGAAGCCATTGAGGAAAATGAGCGCGAGGATCAACTAGATCCAATAGCTACTATTATATAGTTTTGAAGTTCGAAAGGGAGAAAGGCCTTTTACAAGATATTCAAGTTCAAAATATATCTTAGTTACTACTAAGGATGAGCTTGAGAATGTCTAAGAGGTTGAATTTGTGAAGATAAAGATTTCTAGTTCACAACTTTGCAAGAAGAGATGAACTCTCTAAAGAAGAATGATACATATAAGCTTGTGAATCTTCCAAAAGGAAAAAGGCATTAAGGAATAAATGGGTGTTCAAAATAAATAAAGACAATGACAAGCTAGTGAAGCATAAGTCAAAGCTAGTGATAAAAGGTTTCAGTCAAAAGATGGGTACAAATTTTGATGAAATCTTCTCATCAGTGGTTAAGATAACTTCATTTCGAATAGTATGGGGTTTGATTGTCTTTTTGGATCTTGAACTCAAGTAGTTAAATGTTAAAATAACCATTTTGTATGGAGACATGGAGGATGAGATATATATGGAGCAACTAGAAGGTTTCAAGGCTAAAGACAAGCAGAATCTGGTTTATAAGTTGAAGAAAAGTTTATATGGGTTGAAACAAGCTACAAGGTAGTGGTATCAAAAGTTTGACTCTTTTATGATAGGTTATGGTTAGAAACAAACTTATGTCAGTCCTTATGTGTATTTCAAGAACTGCACAGGTAGGAACTTCATCATTCTTCTTCTATATGTTGGTGACATGTTGATCGTAGGTCATGATTTTGGAATAATTTAAATGTTAAAGGAGCATTTGTCTAAATCCTTTGATATGAAAGATTTAGCGAATGTAAAGAAGATTTCAGGCATGGAAATAACCTAAGACAGGAAGAGTAAGAAACTATGGTTATCATAGGAGAGATATATTAAACAGGTATTTAAAAGGTTCAATATGAATCATATTAAGCTAGTTAGCATGCCATTGACATCTCACTTTATGCTGAGTAAGTATGCATGCCCCTCAACACAAAAGGAGAAAGATGGTATGTCTTTTGTTTCATACTCATCTACATTAAGGTCTTTGACATATGTAATATTATATATAAGACTAGATATTGCACAGACTGTTGAGTTAATGAGTAGATAATTGTCTAAATTGGGAAGGTTCAATGAGAAGCGATGAAATAGATTTTGAGATATTTGAGTGGTACGTCTAAATGGAGTTTGTGTTTTGGTGATGGTGAGCCCATTTTTGAAGCTTATACAAATGCAAATATGGCTGAAGATCTTAATGGTAAAAGTCCACTTCAAGTTTTTTGTTCAAGTTTGTAAGAGGAGCCATTTCATAGCAATCTAAGCTAAAAAGTTAGTGGCTTTATCAACAACTAAAGCAGAGTATGTATCTATAGTAAAAGCTGGTAAGAAGATGCTTTGGCTGAAAAGGTTCCTTAAAGATTTGGATGTGAATTAAAAAGAATATGTAGTGTTTTGTTATAGTCAAAGAGTTATTGACTTAAGCAAAAATACAATGTATCATTTCCGCAAAAAACACATAGATTTTAGATATCATTGGTTGAGGTTCGTGATTGAAGAGCAACAAATGATGTTAAATAAGATTCACATAAATGGTGGTGACATGTTGACAAAAGAGGTTCTTAAAAATAAGCATAAGCTTTGTAATAAGTTTGTCGAGATGTCTTTCAAGTGGATACTGAAGCATTATGTGTCTACCCCATATTTGGGCTGGAGGAGAAGATTGTTGAGTGTTCACCCCATATTTGGGCTGGAGGAGAAGATTGTTGAGTGTTCAGCCCTATTTTGAGACAAATATAACTTTTTGACGATTGTAAACACTTTTATAATTCATAGGAATGATGAACGAGTGATGATAAGATAGATAATAGTTGAAATAAGCTTTTATGGGAAGATATGGCCTTGGAGGGTACTACATGTCTGTGTCCTTTACTTACATGATTGTGCGAATCAATGTGTAAGCTTTTAGGAATGTGTTAAGAAGGAAGAGAAAGGGAAAAGGCATGCACAATTGTGCATATGCCCATGTTCATGACATATATGATTGTGTGTGATGACCTATAACTCTCTGTAGCCATGTACATTCGTGATTTTGTTAAAGATGAAAAAGGCATAGTCATTTACATGATCGTTTATGTGAGTGTTTGTGGTGTAAAAAAAACTCTATTTTACAATATAAAAGATAAAGCGTGTAAGTTTAATATAAGAGTGGCTAATTAGCTATAACATAAAAAGTGAAGAAAAATTGAGGGAAAGAAGATAGAAAGTATTCCTATCCTTTGTTGATTGTTTTTTAAATAACAAGTTGTTTATAAAGATTATTTTTTGAGAGTTTTGTTGATTGATATTTCAACTTAGTTTTAGTAATGAAACTTGGTGAGACAACTTGTAATTGTAGGATGAGAAATTATTTTATGCAAAGGTCGATTGCTCGAGATTAAATTTTGTAAATTCTTATACGAATTTAGTGGATCTGTTTTTCAATTTAGCCCATAGTTTTTCTCTCTACACTGAAGGATTTGTCACATAAATCTTATTGTTGGCTTCATATTATAATCATCTAGTTAGTTCTTATAAATATTTGATCTTTAGTTGACTTTTAGAGAGTTGTGCTATTGACTCCCAACAACCCTCTCTAGCAAATAGTAAACAAAAATTTGATCCTTGATATATATATTTTTAAAGATAAAATAATTCTTTAAAGCTATAAAAGGATTCAAAGGGTCTTTACAATGTTGTACCAAACAAAAGGAAATACATCACATTTTTTTTTATCCTTAGGAAAAACTGGGAAGCTAAAGATTCCATTGTCTTTTAGCATAGGTCCTCAGTTGTCCTTCAATTTGATGGGCTACCCTTTTCTAATAATATAGCTTGTGGACTAAAACATGCTTATTTGTATTAGCCTTGTGAAAAATTCTCTGATTCCCTTCCCTCCAAATTACATAGACTGTAAAGTTAAGACTGAGACTTAAACAAACTTTTTCTTTCCTTAAAAAGCTAAACTTATCTTCAGCCCATTCCAATATATTGTTCCAATATGACTCATGACAGTAGAGATTTAAGGCATGTTGAATGCTAGCCTAAATGGAAGTGGTGAAGCTAATTTGAAGTAGATATTGTCAATGTTTTCTTGCTCAATATGACATAGCATGCATAACTTATAAATGCACTCAACTATCCCGTCTTTAGTTTTCAGTCTTCTCCTAACTGCAGGCCAAGTAATGAATGAAGCTTTTGATTTTAAGGAACCTTTCTATACAATATTATACCAAGGAATGAGAGGTATAGGAGCATTGTGAGCTTTGATGCATAAAAAGTTTGTGTAGTCTCCATTGTTACTTAAAAGATGAAATAGGTTTATTAGGAGTGCAAGGATTGGGCAGTTTGGAGAGTAGTTCAAAAGCCTATTAGTCCTCTTGCTTAAAAATGCCAAGAATTTTACTCAATAACATTTCTAACTCGTGCTTGAGAAAAGATTCATATAGATTGTGAAGAAATATCCTCCTTAAGGCATACGGGCTTAGAGGAGTCCAATTATCAACTAGAACTATGTATCACCATCACGTGAATTTTGATAAATGGATAAACAACTAATAACTACTTCGTATTTAGCTCAAAGTTTTAAAATTAATTAAAGTTGTTATATTGCAAGTATACGGCTCATATAAAATAATATAGCAGGGTATTGTTTGCTTGAGGATTGGTTATTCACCTTATAATTCAAATTAACTTTTGTTTGAGTAAAACAAATAATGCAAAATTGAAATTGCAAAAATTAACAATTGAAAGCTAGCAAACACACTTCAAAATGTCATAAAAATAAGAACACATTTTTAGTTTCGAGAATCAAATTATAAAGGTTAGGGTCATTCTCTTTATACCATGTAATCCCTCACTTTGGTAATGTAATCATACTTAGTCCTAGGCATTTTAATGTATTGGCCCTTTTTCTCAATACTAGAACTAATTTAACCCAAAATAATGATTAAAGTCCAGTATGTAATCTCTTAACCTACACACTTTACTTAACCTTTAAGTGGATATGAAGTAACCTATTGGACAACCATCAAAACATCCAAGATCTTTCTCTATATGTCAAGTTAGCTTGATGTGTAAAGTATTCTCAAGGTTGTCCACTCTTATAGTACATCCAAACTGATTTCCTAACTCCATTTATCAAAGTAAGCAAGACATATAAAGTCCACACATCATAAGCGTTATGAACGGATCCACATTGGGGCCGCCACTTGCCCCCATTGCCTCCAAAAAATTTTATATAAAAAATTATTATTTTAAGTTTTGATTTCATAAAAAAAAATTTCGCCCCTATTAAAATTTTTCCCCCATTAAAATTTTTTCCCCACTCAAAAAAATTTATGGATCCGTCCCTAATAAGTGTTAAAGCAAACCATACATTAAACCAAAGTGAGTTCTTACATAGTTGTGGTAAGAACAAATCCAAAATCTACTTAGAAATCCATTACAATCATCAACAACAACCTCACAACAAGTCCATACCTCCTTTCCATACAATAACTAAACAAAATCAAATGAGAGAAGAGAGGATAGAAGGCTTATGAGTTGAAGAACAAAGCTGAAACTTTGTTGGATCCCTCTACCGGAACCCAACTACTTAATCCGAAACCCTCATACTTATATATGATTCTAAACTCAATTAAAGGCCTCAGAATAAATCTTGTAAGATTTACATTAATTTTCGTCAATAAAAATGATTTACTTTAGGGCCCAAACTCAAATAAAGAAAAATTCCATAACTCTAGACTAATTGGAATCA